>JAAEAF010002846.1:0-128595 GCA_011037195.1 Triatoma infestans | reverse complement strand
ACGATTACAATACTTCCTCTTACTATACGAGTAAGAGAAAGTAAAAAGATAATCTCCTCAAAAGAACAGATCAAATAATAATTAATTCAGGCAAATATGATTTTTGACAATAATATTAAGGTAATTTGGTTCGACTGTCTCCGTAAACGTTCGGCACTCATTCCGATTGAAATGTTCCATTCGCTGCCCCACTCTATAAAATATAAGTATCCGTTACGTTACATTCAACTTACTCCCCACCCATAAAACATTGTCAATGTTAAAACATGTTTTGTGCTTGGGCGAGAACTTGTATGTATGTGTGTGTGTGTGTTTTTTCCTGGCGAGAGTAACCCTAACGCCAGGGAGTTTATTTTTCCACTTGCTCCATTAGATTACAACATGTGTTACTACATCATTATTAGAATAACTAACTAATTTATACAGCAAAGGAAATCTAAAACAGTACAAATGGAAGAAAATGAAAATTGCCAATTATGTATAAAATTAAGAATTAAAAAATCTAATAATTTGAAGATCGCAGATCTTTACATTAATAGATTTAATAAAATCAATACAAAATTTTGCGTGCTTTGCATTCACCAGATAATTTCCTCCTCCATCTTCCAGTAGCCTCCAGTGGTCAATACAGCTCGGATGAGTCTACCTTTTTCTGCCTCATATCTGCTGCAATCATAAAGAATGTGGTCTACGCTCGGAACAGATGCACCATCACATGGGCAAGCATTTGATTTGATTATTTTAAATCGATGTAGATGCTCCCTAGTACGTCCGTATCCCGTCAATATCTGAGTGAGCGCGTAGGACATCTCAATGAGAGACTCAAACCTGTGCTTTATTTCGGGAAAAAACTCCCTCGTCAAAATGTCTGTCTCTGAAAGAGACCAACTTTGCTGCCATTCTTTTAGAACATCTTGATGGAACAGGCCAGAAATATAGCTCATTGGTAGCTTTGAATAAGCCAACTCTACATTTTCACTGCGTGAGGCAAGCTTAGCCAATTCGTCAGCTCTCTCGTTACCATCAATGCCACAATGAGCCTTAAACCATGCAATGCACACTCGAAAACCATGGCTATCTCTAAGCGCTATCAACTTATCCCGAATTTCCTCCACCACGGAGTATGAATGGTTGGGTTGTTTATTGAATCGAAAGCAACCTGGCTGTCTGTATTTATGAGTGCTGTGTTAATATCCAAACCATTGCAGCATGATAGTATCCTATTAAGAGCTCTAGCAATAGCCAAAAGCTCCGCTGTGTGTGTATGTGTGTGGTTGTGTCGAGTTGTGAGAGTGTTTGGTATATGTATGTTGCAGTAATGAAATATGATTGGTGATGTTGTGTGTTTGTGTGCTGGTAGCTTGTGGCGTAAGCAGTTTAAGGCTTGTAATTATATATGTTTAAGAGAGTGAAGTATCAGAAAATAACCAAGAAATCACCACTGTTTTTGAAATATATATATATTCTCTAAGTGAATTTAAATACCTTTATAATATCACAGCGATTATATATAAATCAATTATTTATCTAGATTAAATACTAAATTCTTATGTTTTAACTTATAGCTGGCACAGTCCTGATGCGTTCTGGTTCGGTGTCTACCACAAACTCTATTATTGAAGGAATGTCTTCTAATTGTTCGTTCAAATCCTCCCCTGTGAGAAGAAGGGATAGGACAATGCTATCAAGGTTCATGAACTCTCCCAGTAACTGGACTTCTTCTACCTGGCTTACCCCTTTTGAATGTTAGGATATTCTTGAAATAATATTTTTCAAATAAAATATGTTTCTGGCATCCATCACAGTAGGTTGGTATAATTTGATTCAAACCTTCCGTATCAGATCAGTGATGTTATATAAACAGAATTAAGTTTGAGTTTTCCAGCGATTTTTCATTTTTGTGGAAATATTTTTTCAAAATTCACACACAAAACATTTTTTTCATTTTTTGCAGATCTCAAAAAATGGATTTTTGACGAAAACTGAATTTCGCAAATTTGATATATCACAAAATACTTGCATACTCTTACAGCATTTAGATAAGGTAAAATAAAAGAAGTCAATTCTAGAGGGACTTGAGTTCCTTTGAGAATTCAGTTTTTGTAAATCTTGAATGACCAAAATACTTTATTGTGCACTGAATTGATGAGAAAGTAAAAAAGTTTATCAGTAGAATTCCTGTTTTAAAATAATTTTATATTAAAACAATTATTTACATTACAACTATTTCTTGTAATATTTTTTAATATTTCATAAATGTATATTGAAAAGTTTAAAAACAAAACCTTTTTCGTTAGCATGCTTAAGGCGCAGAATTGCAACTTTGTTAGTTAGCATCGGAGGAGGGCGGTTGAGAGAAGTATATTAATGTATAAGTTGGTCGACCCGCTCGCCCTGTCTTAAGGACTAAGTTTTTGTCGAGATGTCTCTGTTATACTGTACTCTGTTGGAAGGAGAGAGAGTGAATGAAGTCTGTGGAGGTAGCTTGGAAGCACTTAAGCATGTTTAAGTGCTAAGTACTATGTGAACAGTGTAAGGCTCTTATGGTCCGTCGAAGCAGATAAACGGTTAGTAATGGCCAAGTCTCTCCCCATTTCTACTTCTTACTCAACTTTATTTCTTCTTCTTCATCTTCTAAGTATTTAAAATTCTATAATTATCTAAATAAATGCAAATAGCAAAAGTTCATTTCAATTAAATAACTCTCACTATTTTATGAATTTTATTATTATCCATTATTTTGTAAGTAACTTTTTTCCAGGTGTTTCAATTTTATTCATAATTTTAAAATTCCTTTTACATAAGAAATTCCACAATAAATAAAGTAACTGAATTACTGACTCCAATAAAAAGTAAGTAAATCATTCATTGTGTACAACAGCGAAATGATTAGAGCGCAGAATGAAAACGAATAGTCTAGCCAGCAATCAGGGGCGGCTCGAGGAAGTGCGGAGTTCCCTTGAAGATTTTATTTTTAATATTCTAATTTCCTTAGTTATATTAATAACTTCTTAAATGAAGTGAATTATATTCTACTGTCTTTATATATCTATATATTATTTATATATTTATAGTCTACTAAAATCAGCCATGTTTAAAACATAGCATATATTAAGCATATTTTATGAATTTTATTATTATCCATTATTTTGTAAGTAACTTTTTTCCAGGTGTTTCAATTTTATTCATAATTTTAAAATTCCTTTTACATAAGAAATTCCACAATAAATAAAGTAACTGAATTACTGACTCCAATAAAAAGTAAGTAAATCATTCATTGTGTACAACAGCGAAATGATTAGAGCGCAGAATGAAAACGAATAGTCTTACCCTTCTGGTAAGATATTTTATAAAAATTAATAACAAATAAATAATTAGTAACATAAAAATATTCATATTACCTTAATTATTTACAGGCTTTCACTAATATAAAGAAATTCTGCTCATCAATATCTAAAGTACCATAATAAAAAAAAAATATTTAAGCAAACTTTCAAACGCACAAAGCACATGGCTATCTAATCCCCTGAAAAATGACATATCTAAACAAAAAAGAAATAAATCTTAATAAAAATTACTGCTTTCATAAATAAAAACATGAAGTTTTTTAGCAAATTTACTCAATAATAATGACTTATATTGCACGAAAACCAAATCTGGAACATGCGGGCATACTTTTATAGCAAAGACAGCAGACTACACGAAGCAATTATTACAGCAGACAAACAGTTTACACCTCTTAACCTCAGTGAGCATATACAAGACGCAGTAAACACACCTAGAAACGAAGACACACATATTACAGAAAAGCTTGCCAGCTGGTCACAGAAAGCTATACACGGTAGACACTATGATACAGTACACCAGAGACACATCAGCAAAAAACACTCATACACATGGCTAACAAAAGGTGACCTGCAACCAGAAACAGAAGGATTCAACATCGCAATACAAGACCAAGTAATAGCCACAAGAAACTACATCAAACACATAAGCAATAATACCACTTTACAGAATGACCAATGCCGAAAATGTAAACAATTCCCGGAAACAATAGAACACATAACCAGCGGATGCAAACTGTTGGCAGCCACAGACTACACAGACAGACACAATGCAGCTGCAAAGATATTACACCAAGAACTCGCACTAAAACATAACCTTATTACTGAACGGAACCCATACTACAAATACCACCCACAAACCGTTCTGGAAAACACAAACACAAAGCTCTACTGGGATACAACACTACGAACTGACCGCACGATAGATTACAACAGACCAGATATCACACTAGTAAACAAAAATGAGAACACCACATACATGATAGACATATCCATCCCTAATGATAAAAACATCAAAACAAAAGAACAGGAAAAAATAGACAAATACAAACCTCTCGCAATAGAAATAAAACAAATATGAATGAATGAATGAATGAATGCGTTTGGTTGTATTAATCATAATAAACTATTCCACAAATTATTTGAAATTGGAGTTAGCCCAAAACTCATTAGATTAGTTAAGCAAATTTACTCAAACGCTGAAATTATAATAGATATAAATGGCTTACAATCCGAGAAAATCAAGGTCTGTAAAGGTGTGCTTCAAGGGGAAAAATTAAGCGCAATATTATTCTGTTTATATCTTAGTGATATTGTAGACTTCTTTAGATCAAATGGAGCCGAAGGTATTTATTTCAATAAAGATAAAGATTTATTATTGCTTTTATACGCGGACGATCTCGCGATAACAGCTTACTCATGGAAAGATGTACAGTTTAAGTTACAGTTGTTAAGTAGATATTGTTTGATTAATGGGCTATCTGTGAATATAGAAAAAACAATTGTAGTCCCTTTTCAAAAGTCTGGAAGGTTTAAAAATGTTAAACCATTTACATTTAACAATGTATCTCTCCCAGTTTCTCACTCTTTTACATATTTAGGGGTTCCTCTTTCGTCATCAGGTAAATTCGCTAGGGCAGCCTATCATTTCCGAATTAAAAGTAATGTTGCGATTTCTAAAGTAATCAAAATTCTATCTTATTATAACTGTGACGTATGGCGAGCTAAAACTCTTTTATTCAAGTCGATGGTGAACTCTGTACTTTTATATTGCTCTGAAATCTGGGCTTCTGCATATTGTGATAAAATAGAGAGTGTTCAAGTTAAGTTTTTCAAATATTTACTACATCTCCCACGTAATACGCCGAGTGCATACGTCCGGCTAGAAACTGGCATGCCACATTTGAAGGCTGAGGTATTCAATAGAATGTTGAAGTATTGGTATAAAATATTATCCGTTCCTGAACACACTCTTTTAAAGCAATGCTATAATCGTCTTTTTGGGCGGAGAAATAATAGCTTTATACCGTTCAATTGGGCTGCATCACTTGAAGGAGTTTTGGGTATTATAGGGGCTCAGGATGTTTGGGATCGACAAGATGCTCATTTTGTTCAAATTAATCTAAGAGATATGAAGGAGAAACTAAAAAACAATTTTGTAAGTTTGGACATAGAAAAAGTTATAAATTCAAAATATAATAGTATTTTTAGAAACGTGAGCTCTTTGGGTCAAGAGGAGGAATATTTAAAGAGGAATAATATCAAAATATTGAGATTGTTATGTCAACTCCGTTTATCTTGTGACAGTGGCCCTTCTATTTATATAAACAAGCAGAAAATTCAGTTTTGCCCAGATAAATTTTGTCCAACTTGTACGTCTAACAGTTCTGATAATCTTCAACATTTCTTTTGGCTCTGCCCTTTCTATGAACGGTTACGTCATCAATATCTTTACATTCATTCCTCTGATACCTGTGATCTATCAATATTATTCTCGACTAAATGTGTCATTAAACAAAAACATTTATACTTATTTACAATGAACGCTATCAACAAAAGAAATAAATTAAAAAATTGTTTACTATCCTGATTGTTGTTAACTTATATACTTATGATCAAAACACTTTCTCTTATTATCTTTGCATTTGTCTTTTAATTAATTGAGATATTTTTGTTTAGTTAGGCAGGATATAGTGAATGTTTTTGTTTAGTCTTTAGTCAAAAAAAAAAAGAAAAAAAAATTATTTTTTTTTTTTGTAAATACAAGTACTTTGTTTTGGTTTCCTTGTTTAGAGAAGTTTTAGTTTATTTTCTTATGTTTATGTTGCTTTATATGTGTTAATATTCTTAACATTAATTTTGGTACTGTCAGTGGTTTACAATATTACACTGTTTGTAATAAAATAGTTAAAACTGGTTAAGGCAACTCTCTTTGTAAAGATTGTATAATCTTAACAAATAAATAAATAATTCATTCATTCATTCATTCAATAATAATAATAATAATAATAATAATAATAAGAATAATAATAATTATAATAACAGTGAAAAAGTAATTTATCGCAATTTAAAAGGGAGATGACCAACTAATGTGACCGCTGTAATGGACTGTAATAGATTGGAAGCCTTTCGCCTGACCCCAGAGAACACGAAAGAAATCCCTCTTGAATAACCATGGAAAAAGAGATGTGGTGGACGGAAATCAAGCTAATGCCAGAATTTAGGGTGACACTGGCGGAGTCAAGAGAAGTAATCAAGGATACCTATAACTGGAAATGTACATGTTGCGGATTGGCTTCATAATTATTGGTACAAAAAAAAATCCAGTGCACTAATTCTTACTTTTGTGGGACATGTTACTCATTTTTATGAACATCCCGAAAACATGCCAAATTTTTTTTTTCGAACGTCCGTCCGTGGTAATTGAACTGTTCAGCGCAGCGAAGACCATTGTCGTGCACAGTTCTGGCGCATGAAATAGCTCTTTTGCCGTTAAAGTTAACGTTGCCCGGAATATACACCACTAACAGAAGAGCTATGTTGCTGTACCTGCTTTCTTCATAGAAGGAAAACGTATTTTCTTCCAAAGGGTGTAAATAGCCAGTACACTTCAATATAACTTTTAATTACGTGTCTTCAGACTTTTTACAAACTCATGACAGCAAGATCTATTAATTCTTATTTGGGGCTCAAAAACGTTCTTGCAGAAGGGCAGATAGGTTGTCATCGAGGAGCTAAAGGTTGTAAGGAGCATCTAATAATAGATTTAGTGGCACTTGAACAGATTTAGTATAGAATTTTTCACTTTTTACATACCACTAGATTACAAGATGACGTTAGATTCGGTTCGGCATTCATGGTTGTAGGAATCCCCCTAGATATGTACGAACTACACCGAAAAATAGTAATTTTTTAGCGACTTTAATACAGCAATAGAACACCAGATAATTTGTCGCCGGTAAGAGTGGCTATAAAAGCAGGAATTTTTTCGCTGACGCTACCTTTAGAATAACTCTTATTTTTTATATATATATGAAAATTGATATAAAATTGTATGCCTTATCATGTAGTAACTGAAAGAAGAAACTGGCTGAGATGATCTCTAGTGATATTCGGATATAATTTAGATTTGGAAAGTGTCGAACTCTGGATATCTGAATAAGAAAAACTTGTAGTCCATGAAGTTGACACGGTATAGTGGTAATAGCATTATCCAATGGGCGAGATTGATACCTAAAAGTATATTGGTTTTGAGCAAGCCAGAAAAATTCAAGAGACATCATCAAGAACTTGCTCAATGAGTTCAAGAACCGCCTTAGGGTGCTACTTCGAACAGAGTTGAGCATATAAAAATCTTGTATTTTTTTTTTACTCCTAGTATGAAGAGGAAGTATTGTAATCGTGTCAAATTTTCGATATCGAGAGTTTTCATCGGAAATATCCGTTACGAGGTCCCCTGGGTCCAAAAAAGTGGTTGTTTTTAGCAAATGGTCCGTGTATGTGTGTGTGTGTGTGTGTGTATGTGTGTGGGCAGTATAGCTCAAAAAACGAAAAACCGTAGAAAGTTGAAACTTAATATTCCGTTTAGGTATCACTATGGGATCTGACTATACGTTATCTGTCCAAATTCCTCAACCGGAAGTACTACTTTGCAAGTTTTTTTTTTACTTTTTTGCGTTTTTCTCAAAAATGGCTCCGACGATTTTCTTTAAACTTGTTATAACAACTATACATACAACGAGCTACAACTTTTATTTGAAACATTTCTCTGGGAAAATTCATTTAAGGGCAGTTGTGGGGTTAGGTCATCTAAAGTGGTTTTTGCGTTTATTAGACGATTCTTTCATCTAAATAATGTTAATTAGAATTGAATATGTTGTTGAAATTCTGTGTTTAGAAAAAATCGGATAACCGGAAGTGCATTTACTTGACCACTTTACTAAATGATCTTTTTTTTGCAATTTTCTCAAAAATGGCTGCGACTATTTTCTTGAAACTTCTTATATAAACTAAACATACAACGATCTACAACATTTATTTAAAACATTTCTCTCGGAAAATTCATTTAAGGGCACTTTTAGGGGAGGGGGGGGATTATTGTCTAAAGTATCATCATAGTTTTTCATTCTATCATCCTCCAAAAAAATTATAAATAGATGGCAAAAATTCGAGTTTTCAAGGAAATTAGTAAACCGAAATTGCGGTTTTACTTTGAAAGTTTTTTTTCAGTTTTCCACGAATTCATTAAATTTGGTACACAAACTATAAATTTGTCAATTATAATTTTGAGAACTGGAGTAAGAGAAAGTTGTGTGAGTGTTTCACACCAGATTTTTTTTTTTTTTTTTAATTTAAAACGCGTCAACATCTAAGCTAATTTGGTGCCCGAAACCTTCTCAGTGCACTACCGGCCTCCGGACAGTGTTCTCTTGTTACAGACAACACTGTCCATCACCGGACAGAAAGCTGTAGAGGATCCTGGGAAGAAAAAAAATCTAAGGGTAGCACAGCTGGACTTGAACGCGGGTCCTCCGCTTGGAAGTCCAGTATGCTAACCACTTAGTTTATTCCCTTCCCTAAAAATCTTGTAAAGTCATTAACACCAATGCCATGTCTGTGCTAACTTAGTCTTTAGGAATAATAGGGTGGTCTGTTATAAATTTGGACCGCCTCCAGCGTCTCAGTAGAATCGAAATAAAAAATGGAAGGAAAAATAATAGCAATATTATTTTACCTTTATTATATTAATGACTAATGTCCCTCACATATGCACATGTTATTATTTTCTTAACATCATTTTATCAATAAATGTAATAAAAAAAAAAAATTAAGCTCCTCAATTGTTCAATTAAACAAGCAAATAAAGGATTATTACAAGATTTTTATAAATAAGCATAGATCAGATGACGATTTAGCGTTCTTAGACGATTTAGCGATCTGGTGACGGTTTAGCGGTACTTAGAAGAAGCATAAACAATAGCTATAAAAAATTGATTACAACGGGGAATTTACTTACTAGGTCAAGTAGAAACGAAGAAGAACTTTTTTTTTCAAGCGAAAATGATGAAATCGTTGACCCAGAAAATTTTTTTTAAGAATATTTTTAACATTGCTTGTTACCTAGTAAACAATCTAAATTCATTTTCTAAATTGAAAGTAATCACAGTAATCTACCAACGATCAACCATGCTGATATAAATTAATTAGCATACAAAAACAAAAATTAAATGAAGCGGATGTATATTAGATATTGTGAGCATACTTTTTTTCTTGCAAAAGTAATTATAGGATTATAGGATTGAATCAAGAAACTTCAAATTAGTTAGGAAAAAAAAAGACTTCCTGTCTGCTGACCCATGATTAGATACATTCAAAACATATTTACTTTTTCATACTAAAATTAACAGGAAGTATGGCGATCGTATACTTACTTACTTACTTAGTCGGAGACCTCTTCATACCCTAGGGTGTCGAGGTTTGCAGAAGGAGCTCCATCTTTCCCTATCTCTGGCCAAGTTTTTGGCCTCTTCCCATCTGACCCCTCTTTTTGTTATTACCTCTCGGAGGTTGTCCTCCCAGGTAGTTCTCTTTCTTCCACGGGGCCTTCTACCAGTCATTCGCGTTTCGCATGCTTTCTTCGGGTACCTCTCGTCACGCATTCTACACACATGTCCGAACCATCGTAGCTGACCTCTCTCAATAACTTGAGATACCGGTTCGCTTTTAAGTGTGGTTCTAATGGTGGTGTTGCGGATTCTGTCTCTTCTGGTTCTTCCTGCCACTTTTCTTAAATACTTCATTTCGGCGGCTACGTTCCGCTTCTCTTAGAGCCCATGATTCACTTCCATATGTCAGCGTTGGAACGAAGGTCGAACGGAAGACTGCCATTTTTGTGTCCTTTGTTACTTCTTTTTTACTGAGAAAATTTCTGTTTATGGCGTAGAATAGTCTTCCTGCGGCGTCTACTCTTGCGTTTATTTCATTTTTGACTTTGCCACTCTTACTCAGCATCACGCCCAGATATTTAAACACAGACACTTGTTCTATCCGTTTTCCGTCTATTTCTATTTGTACTTGTTCTTCGCTCCTAGACACTGTCATACATTTAGTTTTGGAGGTGTTAATTATCATCTTTCTCATTTTGAGCTCTTCAGTCAGTATATTAATGTTCTCTTGTAGTTTTTCTCCATTGTCCGCTATGAGAACCAGGTCATCTGCGAAAGCTAGGATTGAGAAACTTGTCGGCCTTAATTTCCAGAACCCTAATTTCGTTTCTCTGGCACGTCTTTTAAAGTCTTTTATTACTTCATCCATCAGGATGATAAAGTAGAGTGGACTCCCTATATCCCCCTGTCGGACCCCCATCCGTGTGATGAATTCCGCCGATTGCTGATTGGAGGTTCTGACATAGTTTCTGCAAGTTTTATAGAACGTTTTTATTCTGCATATTATAGCTTCGTTAAACTTTTTGTTTCTGAGTGCTGTCCATATCATTTCCCAGGATACTCTGTCGAAAGCCTTTTCTAGATCTATGTAACATAGGTAGACGGATTTTCCGTACTCTATGGATTTCTCACATATTTGTCGTAATGTAAAGATGTGGTCTTGTGTGCTTCGCCCTGGGCGGAAGCGACACTGTTCCTCTTCTAGCTGATGTTCCACCTCTTTACGTAGTCTATTTTGCAATATGCGAGAATAGATCTTTCCAGGTACACTCAACAGTGAGATCCCTCTATGATTTGCACAATTTCTTTCGTCGCCTTTCTTAAATATGGGGACAATGATAGAAACTTCCCAGTCTTCAGGTATTTGTTTATTATTCCATGCTAGTTCTATTACTCTAAATAGCAGGTCTTCGCCTACACCTCCCATGTGTCTAAGCATCTCAGGGGATATCCTGTCATGTCCTGCCGACTTTCCTAACTTCATTTTTCCGAGAGCATCCCACATCTCTTCCTTTTCTATTGGATCGTCTTCTCCTTGCGCCTCCTCCTGTGCCCCAGTTCTTTGTTCTCCTATTTCCTGACCACTCCCATTTTTTTGTTTTTTCATTTTGCTCATCTGGATCTACTCCGTTTAACAATTCTTTAAAGTATTCGCGATCGTATACAATTGTTTGAAATTAAGTTTCATATTTTAGAAGACTGCTGGGTATGAAAAAAGTGAATGATATAATATATTGTTGTGGTGGTTGGTTCCGCAGAGTGGAAAGCATCTGGGGCACTTTTCGTGGTAGCCTGCTTCTTTATGGTCATCGACCGGTTTCGGGCGTTCGCCCATCTTCAGGATGCGTTTGTCAGGCAGTGTGGTAACACAGACTTACACAGAGTAAAACTGCAAGTCTGTGTTATCACGCTGTCTGACAAACGTATCCTGAAAATGGGCGAACGCCCGAAACCGGTCGATGACCACAAAATGAAGCAGGCTACCACGGAAAATGTCTCTGATATAATATATTTGTGAGTGTGTGTATGTATGGTCTTAATAATTCACCATCACCATCATCGTTCGGCCAAATATGGGATCATAATTGATCTGTTCCGGCTTCAAATTGCCGTTGATGTATCTACTTTGGAGCAGGTCTACTTCTGCCAGGTTTGTCCTGCGTTTTCATTCATTCTGCAATGGTTTTACCAGTTTTGCCGATATGTTCCAATTCTGTGCAGATAACTTCATTTCTTCTTTTATCCAGCAGACTGTACCCGGCGATCCAGAAGTGACCGCATCAAATTATTGGTCAAGGTTCATCGTTTGGAACAAAACAGCAATACCGGCACAGCTAAAGTCTTGGGAGGTTTTAATTATTGAATAATCCTGAATTTTTTTTTAATAAAGTATTTTTTTTATTAGTTACTCCTAGAAGAAATCAAGAAAGAGGAGATGGTGAAAAGAGCATGTCTTTGGAACCCTCTTCCGAGACTGAGGCAGGCCAAGATCTGTCTGGGTGGTCATAACCAGGAAAGGTCGAAACCCTAAATCAGTGTGAGTAAAAAAAAGATCTGTATTCTAAGGGGATTTCTCACGGGGCACTGCACTGGGACTCAGGGAAGACCTGAGGAAGCTGAGCGTAGAAGATGATGGCAGATGCTGATTCTGTGGAAAGATAGGGGAAACGCCAATACATCTCCTCACCGACTGCGAGGCTGTCATTCAAAAAAAATTTAACAGCCTGGGTTGTTACCATGTGGAGGAGGAGGAAATACCCACCCTAGAACCTTTCAAGATTTTGGGATTCCTTAGGGAGATCAACTTGGAGGGGGTGCTGTAGATAAGCAAGCTCACCTACAAAAAACAAAGAGGGGGTACAAAAATTTTTTATCGCATCGCACATACTTAGAAATTTCATATTGACATCTTTTGTTCTGTTGTTTGCTAAGAATACTCCTGGACAATTGAAATCCATTATTTGTAATATTGCTTTGTTGTTTATATTTTCGCTATTACAGAACACTGTACTTTAGATTTATACGTTGATATCATTAAATTGTATATCCTGCAATTTGACTTAATTTTAAAAATGCTCTCTGTAAATTATCCTTTGATGATACTATAAGAACCTGGTCGTCCAAATATATAAACTATAACCTATTTAAAACCTATGACCTATAACTATAACCTATTTTAAAATTATTTCCCCTAGTTATTTGCCTTATGACGTCATCCAAATCTAAGTTAAAAAGGGCGGGAGATAGTGAACATCCCTGCCTTACTCCTTGATATGCTTTTATTGCAGTCGCTGAGTGTATATCTAAATTCTGAAGTTTTATCTTTGTATAAACTTTGAGTAGGTCTTATAATGAGATTTGGGAAACCTCTTTGGGAAACTTGATTTATTCTTATGTATATAAACTGTCAAATGTCTTTATAAAAGTCAATGAAGGCTATGTATTAGTAACTTTTTATGGTCCTTCATTGTTTTCATATAGCTGCATTATAACAATACAATCAGTAAACAGGACCTCTCTTTTCAAAACCCATTTTGTGATTCAAATCAAATTGATTCGGAAACATTTTATTCTATTTCCTAAAATCTTTGCATAGATCTTAATAGCATGAATTCAACAGACTACTACTACTATAGCTATCACATTTTTTATATAAGGGGATTACAATACTGGGGAGGGACTTCTCACCAGTCTTCTGAATAGTTCCATACTCCAAATAAAAGTTGAATAATTATAATAGTCATTATGAAGTAAATCTGATCTGTAATTAAGTGATGCTAGATTAAATTAGAACTTGGGATATAGATCCTTTTCCCCAAGCACTGTAGCTAATTAGAAACTTGTGGGTGCAATACAAGAAACCTCACTTCTTCATGAGGTTGAGGAGTTTCATTACTCTTTGCGCTTTCATCTCAAGAAATTCTCCTCTATTTCAAGATCTCATAACTTGGTTTGCTAACTGCACAGGTATAAACCTATTTGAAAAATTTTTACCACTAAAACTGATTTTAGGAGGATTCTTGGAAAATGAGTGATTTTTAGCTTTCAAGTATAATTTGGGTTTGATGCAAGCGCTCACTTCTGATTACATCAACGTAGAACTAACCGCGCAGTCTTCAGAGATCCACCAACATGTACTATATTTTTGTGTGGCCATTTTGTATAAATCATTCAATTTTGAAGAAAAATCTGCCAATTTCATAATAAATTGTATTAATTTTGATAACAGAAAATTCACTGAGGCCTCATGATCTGTTATAAGTGGCCTCGTGATCTCTTATAAGTGTGCGCAGCGAAATAATGTGGAGTGTCACCACCATTGCGGTGATTTCTTCTATACCGTCTTTGTGAGTCATCTCATTTACTTGTTTGCTGGTTATGCAAGCGTACAAGCGGTTGTAAATTTTTAAATAAATGAAAAAATAATAATAATAATAACAGAAAATCAGGGAATGGAATAGCTAGTGGTTAGCATACTGGACTACCACGCGGACTACTGATTTTTCGCGGGAGGACCCGGGTTCGAGGCCATCTGTGCTACCCTTAGATCTTCCTAGGAGCCTCTACAGTTCACTGTCCGGTGATGAACAATGTTGTCTGTATCAAGGCAACACTGTCCGGAGGCCGGTAGTGCACTGAGAAGGCTCTGGGCGCTAATGACCATAGACGTTGACGCGCCTTAAATTAAAAAAAAAATACAGAAAATCATGTGTCACTTATATTTTTGTTACTTTTTAGTAAGAGAAAGCAGAATTTCTAAAAAAAAATTAGAATAAAAGTAGTGATTGTAAAAGTAGAAGCTGAGAATCACAAACAATGAAGATGACTATTGGAAGTTGTTCGGAATGAAGGATTAGCCAGTAAAACGTACATTTGAGTAATGTAAGCACCAGAAAAAGATAAATATTTTTACTGTGGTAGAATTAAAAGCATTTCCATTAGGTTAATTTGTAATTCTCTCGGATTTTAATGCACAGGTTTTCGTTTTAACTGAAGTACAAAACCAAACAAGCAGTCACTTGCCATTATATATATTTTGTCAGTTCCATTCCTTGTGTTTTTATTTTTTTTTTTAAATAAAACTTCTTCATTGTTAATCTCTAATGGTCTTAAAGTTTTCTAGTCTTAGGCTGATTGTAAATGAAAACGGATTTTTTTGTTTTTTAACTGGCACTTTTTAACCCTTAAACCAGTTATTTTCTGGCATATATACGTGTAGTAGTAATTTTGAAATTTAATATTAGTAAATACATATTTTCGAAGCACTATTCCTTCCAGACTATATTTGGGGCAATAAAATAGACTTATTTAAAGTCATTAATGGATAAATCTAACTTGAAGTTGTATTGGAATCAGTTATCAGATCCCAGAGGTATTGGAATCAGATGTCTTGAAGAGGGATTTGATGTGAAGATTAGGCGGAAGTTAGTTTAGAGATTTTAGAGAGTTATTACTTGAAATACGAAACACTGAATTTACAAAAATATACTATATTTTGACAATAATTTAAATGTTTGAAATAGGTAACTACAATTAATATAAAATGATTGAAATAGATAAATAATTTAAAGTGATTTAAAGAGATAAAACTACAAACAATTTAAAATGATTTAAATAGATAAAACTAAGATGCACAACTATAAAATGATTGATGAATAAGTATATGTTTTAAACCTTGTATAGGGACGCGCTCGCGAAACTGATGTGATACTGCTGCTGTAATCGTGTAGAACTGATTGTAACTGATACTATAATGCTGTAGAACTGATCCCCTCCTCCAGTGGGGCGAAGTTTATATTGGTAATACTCACACATTCACAGGTGTGTAAGTAATAGTCACACTAAGACATCTCTCGCAGTGTGCCGACCTTGGTCAGGTCGGTGACCAGTGTGATTTAGGTCAGTGGTCAGACAGATGGTCGCCCGTCGGTAATAGATGGTAGCCAGGTGGCCTTGAGTGTTTGTTGGCCCCTTGTATGAAAGGAATATCGGCCAGGTGGCTTCTGTACACTGGCCGCATAATGACTCCTGTTTGAAAAGGGTTTTAGCGGTGCCTCTTTTTGACCGTGTGTATTGACCCTTGTTTGAAAAGATTTTTGTTTGGCGCGGCTCTTGTCTTGAAGATAGCGGCTGGCTGGAGCCGCTAGTTATAAATTATATCCTTTAATATGACATTACATAGTCCTACAATATTTACTTTTACGTTTTCTCACTGAAACACATTCCGAATCAAGAAGAGCAAGAGTTAAAATATTTTTTTGGTATCAAAAAATTAGTTTTACAAAAATTCTTTTAAACAGGTGGGTGAAACAGGATCTGACTGCATTCCACTATAATGACATCATGTATATTTTGATCTAATAAAACAGTCATAGGATATTTTTTTTTAATTTTTCATTGAAACTCATTCCAAGTCAAGAGCAAGAGCTAAAATAGTTTCGAAATAGAGTTTTCAAAATATATTTTTTTAAATTCCATGAAGCAGCTGACTCATGGTTTGACTTAGCAGTTGACAGAATATGCAAAACACCAACGAGCCACAAAATTGATATTTCGTTTAAATCATCTGGGAAGTTTAAATCATTTATGGGTAGTTCTGAGGGAGCTGCTTATCTGTTTTTCTTCTTATCTAAGCTTATTTCTTAAGAAATCTTAGAATCTGGGAAGGTTCTAAGGTCCTCCAGAATAGATATTTAGGTTTTTAAACATTCTCTGGGTCATAGTATCGCAGTCCCTCAGGCGAGTCTTGTAATTTCCTCCAACTCCTCATGGAATCTGCATCTCCTAAAAAAAAAAACGCGTTCTAGGCCTAATTCTTACCTAGGTGCTACCTGGGACTACATGAGAAAACCTGTCAGGATGCGAAGCCTATTTGTGCTCAAAACTTTTCCGGTCATAGTTATGTAGATAAATTTTAGCCTATCATAGTCCTCAGATTCTCCAGAACATTTTCGACTTCCTCCTCGTTCTGATTCTGACTCTTCCCGATGAGAGAGGTCACTTATACCATAATAGGGCCCGGCCTCATGGCGCAGGTTACTGCTCCTTTATTTGCCAGGATGTCGATCATAACTGCTTATCTCTGAATTGTCAGTTTATCTAACGTACGATTCCTCTACTTTATATAATAAAAAGTGCATTATGTGAAGTTATATAATTTATAACGCTTCTTCTTATAATAATATTTGTTTAATTGCTAGTGCGTTCCCTTTTTACTTTCTCTTACTCCTAGTAAGAGGAAGTATTGTAATCGTGTCAAATTTTCGATTTCGAGTTTTCACCGGAAATATCCGTTTTGAGGTCCCCTAAATCCAAAAAAGTGGTTTTTAGCAAATGGTCTGTGTGTGTGTGTGTCTGTGTGTATGTGAACAGCATAGCTCAAAAACGATAAACCGTAGAAACTTGAAACTTGATATTCCGTCTAGGTATCAGCATCGCATCTGACAGTGGGTCATCTGTCAAAATTCCTCAACCGGAATTACCACTTTACTTATTGGTTTTTTTACTTTTTTGCGATTTCTCAAAAATGGCTCCAACGATTTTCTTGAAACTTGGTATATCACTACACATACAAAGTCCTACAACTTTTATTTGAAACATTTCTCTGGGAAAATTCATTTAAGGGCAGTTAAGGGGGAGGAGTGGGGTTAGGTTTTCATCTAAAGTGCTATTTCAGTTTATTAAACAATTCTATCATCTAAATAATGTTAATTAAAATTAAATATGTTGTTGAAATTCCGAGTGTGATAAAAATCGGATGACCGGAATTGCGTTTACTTTACCACGTTACTAAATGATTTTTTTCACGATTTTCTCAAAAATAGCTCCGACGATTTTTCTTTAAACTTTCTATATTAATTACTAATACAAAGAGCTACAACTTTTATTTAAAACATTTCTCTAGGAAAATTCATTTAAGGGCACTTTTAGGGGTGAGGTGGGGTTATGTTTTTCTCTAAACTGCTATCATAGTTGATTATACAATTCTATCATCCAAAGAAAATTAATTAGAAATAAATGGATGACCAAAATTCCGAGTTTCAAAGAAATTAGAGAAACCGGAAGTGCATTTTTACTGAACGGTTTTTTCAGTTTTCGTCGTATTTGAATTAATTTGGTACATATTCTAATACTAAAAATTTTGTCAATTATACTTTTGATAACTGGAGTAAGAGAAAGTTGTGTGAGTTTCACACCAGATTTTTTTATATTGTGAGAAACTAGATTTTGATTGAATTAACTCATGCGTAGATTTCCATCTTTATTGTACTCTTTCAATCAGTGTGGACTGTGTCATATACATAAAATTAAGGACAATGTTATGAATAGCTAAAAACTCCAGGTCTAAGAGAAGCTTTTTAACTGAATATTATGAGGAAAATTGTGTTTAATATCAATTTTATTTTATTCCATTACTGCAAACGGCCAAATATAAAATGGCGGACAAATATAAAATGGTGGATGTTGCATTTCCGCCTAAGTCCCTTTTGCCTTCCTCAACAATGGAATGAAAATTCACAGTTTTTTTTTATATAGCTCACATTAATTATTACAAAAAAAAAATCTGGTGTGAAACACACACACAACTTTCTCTTACTCCAGTTCTCAAAATGATAATTGACAAATTTTATAGTTTGTGTACGAAATTTAATGAATTTCTTTCCATAAACTGAAAAAACTGTTCAGTAAAAGCGCACTTCCGGTTTACTAATTTTCTTCAAACTCAGAATTTCAGCCATCTATATATTTCTAACTAATTATATTTGGATGATAGAATTGTGTAATTAACTGGGATAGCACTTTGATGAAAATCTAACCCCACCCCTCCCCTAAAAGTGCTCTTAAAAGAAATTTCCCAGAGAAATGTTTTAGATAAAAGTTGTAGATCATTGCATGTTTAGTTTATATACGAAGTTTCAAAAAAAATCGTCAGAACCATTTTTGAGAAAATTGCGAAAAAGTGAATAAATCATTTAGTGAAGTTGGTAAAGTAAACGCACTTCCGGTTATCCGTTTTTTTTTTCAAACTCGGAATTTCAACAACATATTTAATGCTAATTAACATTATTTAGATGGCAGAATTTTCTAATAAACTGAAATAGCATTTTAGATGGAAACCTAAACCCACCCCTCTCCCAAAAGTGCCCTTCAATGCATTTTCCCGGAGAAATGTTTCTAATAAAAGTTGTAGCTCTTTGTATGTGTGGTTGATATTTAAAGTTTAAAGAAAATCGTCGGAGCCATTTTTGAGAAAATCGCAAAAAAGTAAAAAATTCAACTAGTAAAGTGGTACTTCCGGTTGAGGAATTTTTACAGATAACGTACAGTCAGATCCCATGGTGACCTCTAAACGGAATATCAAATTTCAACTTTCTACGATTTTTCATTTTTGAGCTATGCTGTTCACATACAGACACACACACACACAGACACACACACAGACACACACACACACACACAGACCATTTGCTAAAAACCACTTTTTTGGACTTAGGGGACCTCAAAACGAATATTTCCGATGAAAACTCGATATCGAAAATTTTAAACGATTACAATACTTCCTCTTACTAGGAGTAAGAGAAAGTAAGAAACAGTAAATAATGCTCGTATGTTAGAAATAACTTGTTTTTTGGATTTTGGAAAAAACAAATTTTTATTGCACAATTTGATAATTCATAAAATATCTACGAAGGGAAAATTAGTCAAAAAATTCTAACCTTTTTTTTTTTAGCTATAAATAATTAACCAATCACAGCGTAGAATTGAAGGTGTCAAATATGGGCGTGGTCTACATAAAAATTCTAAATTTCTGATTAGTCTAACGTAACTACGCATTAAAAAACTTCTCTTAGACCTGGAGTTTTCAGCTATTCCATTTTCTTTAATTTTATGTATGTGGAGCAATCCACAAATTATTGAAAGAATACTATAAAGATGGAAATCTACGCATGAGCTAAGGCAATCAAAAATCTGGTTTTTCGCAACAACATAAAAAAAAAATCTGGTGTGAAACACTCACACAACTTTCTCTTACTCCAGTTATCAAAATTATAATTGACAAATTTTATAGAGTAATTCAAACACGACAAAAACTGAAAAAAACCGTTCAGTAAAAGCACACTTCCAGTTAACTAATTACCTTGAAACTCTGAATTTTTGCCATCCATTTATTTCTAATTAATTTAGTTTGGATGATAGAATTGTATAAACAATTATGATCGTCTTAAGAGAGAGACATAACCCCACACCTCCCTTAAAAGTGCCATTAAAGGAATTTTCCTAGAGAAATGTTTTAAATAAAAGTTGTAGCTCTTTGTATGTGTAGTTAATATACCAAGTTGAAAGAAAATCGTCGGAGCTATTTTTGAGAAAATCGTGAAAAAAATCATTTAGTAAAGTGGTAAAGTAAACGCATTTCCGGTCATCCGATTTTTATCAAACTCAGAATTTCAACAACATATTTAATTCTAATTAACATTATTTAGATGATAGAATTGTTTAATAAAGTGAAATAGCACTTTAGATGAAAACCTAACCCCACCCCTCCCCATAACTGCCCTTAAATGAACTTCCACAGAAAAATGTTTCAAATAAAAGTTGTAGCTCTTTATATATGTAGTTGATATATCAAGTTTGAAGAAAATCTCGGAGCCATTTTTGAGAAAATGCAAAAAAGTAAAAAAAAAAAACAAAAGTAAAAAAAGAATTTTGACCGAGACCTCACTGTCAGATTCCATGGTGATACCTAAACGTAATATCAAGTTTGAACTTTCTACGATTTTTCGTTTTTGAGCTATGCTGTTCATATACATACATACACACCACACACACACAGACCATTTGCTAAAAACCACTTTTTTGGACTCAGGGGACCTCAAAACGGATATTTCCGGTGAAAACTCGATATCGAAAATTTGACACGATTACAATACTTCCTCTTACTAGGAGTAAGAGAAAGTAAAAAGGAATAGCAAAAGTAATTAGTACAATTAACAAATAAAATATAATAAGAAAAAGCGATCTATATTAGAGCTCACTAAACTGGAGACTATGTAAATTGGAGAGAGAGCGAAAGGATTGTGAGTGTTTTTCTATTCGTGAATCAAAGTGAACTACAGTGGAAGATTAAATTATAAGAATAGTCACCATTTCTAATAGATTTTTCTTGAGAAAAAAAGGAAAAGGAATTAATTTATAATGGAAAATCGTCAATTCAATCATTCATTCAATCAATTCAACAAAGTCAAAGTACCTATGATATCAGTATTGAAGATGATAGTTGGCAGTGATGTGGAGAGGGTTCTGATAGTATCAGTATGGCTCAGCGTATTGGGTCAGAAGTTAAGTAATTTAAGATATGATTTGAATTCTGTGAAAAATGAAAAAAAAAATATCTTTAAAGGTTATAAGATTTTAAAGGGTATTACAGGTTGTGAAGAAACATTAAAGCAATAAATTGTAGAAATGGAAAAAAATCTAACTGAAAATAATTAAGAAGTAGTGGAAATTCAAAAATTAGGAAAAAACACGGTAATTCTGAGTAAGATGGACCCCAAATGGCCGACCACTACCTACGGTAACCTGCTCACTCCCACTCTTCCATCAAAGTCACAATGAATCCATGACATTGAGAGTATCAATTTAAAACTATTTATATTAAATAACATAAAATAAAAATTGAATTTATTAAATAACGATTTAAAAGTATGTTGCTCGGCGCGTGTCGCGTTTTTCTTAGGTATAATTATTATTATTATTATTAAAATTATTCAACAATTACAATTACAATTGTAATGGAATCGTTTGATGTGTGTGATTCCTGGAGTAGCAGATGTCTTGAAGAGGGCGGAAGTTAGTTTGAGAGATTTTGGAAAGTTAGTGCTCGAATAATTGAACGGTTTATATAAAAATAAATATAATTGAACAATACTTTGAACGTTAGAAATTGTAACTAATAATTATAATAAAATACTTAGTAATAAATAGAAGATAAATTAGAATGATAAAATAACTAACTAAGATGCACTACTAAAGAATGATAAGTTTGAATATAACTGTAAATTGCCGCTCGGGTATATAGACGTGCTCGTTTGGCCGTAGATGATATAATAATCATTTCGTCGTATATCATAAAGTTTATATAATACTGTTGTTCACACTCACACCAAGACATCTGTCCTAGTGTGCGACCTTCGTAGTTTGGTGACCTTATTCAGGTCAGTTCAGTGGCCAACCTTATCGCGGTGCTTGCTTATTGATGTACAGTATTGATGAAAAGGCTTTGTTAATCGTTTGTTTGGCCGCGGCTGTCTTGAAGCCGGCGGCCGGTTGCTGGTTATACTTTTATTACTGCCACCCTTTGTTGAGATAGCAGCTGGCTGGAACCACTAGTTGTAAATTATTATTTCTCTGGTGTACTTTGCCGATGTCAATGACTTTGCCATGTCATTACACAATTAATCGGAAGAATGCACGTAGCATGTGAGTGTAGGAATAGTGGGAGTCCGTCTTACTCAGTTTTACCAAAAACACTTTACATGTACTTCGCGAGAAGTATGGTCACTGAGGTTTACCCAAAAAATATTTTTACTGAATATCGCCTCGGTAACGGAAGCGATTGCAATACCTCCTTCTACAGGTGAAAGTAAGAAATCACTTATACCACTATTCGAAAATGAAGACAAGAACTGCTCTTCTAATTTGGTAACTACTTACTTAAAATACCAAATATAAACAAATTTTACCTTCGTTTAGTGTCCTCTTTTAGAAGGATTATTGAGATATTTTTTAAATGCACTTATGAGATATAGTAAACAGAACTTTTGAAAACCCAATATAAATATTTGGTAAAACTGAGTTAGACGGACTCCAACATGGCCGACCACTACCTACGCTAACCTGCTCACTCTTATTCTTCCTACACTCACTTGCTACGTGCATTCTCCCGATTAATTGTAATTGCAATTGTTGAATATTGTAGTAATAATAATAATTATACTTAAGAAATAATTCTACCTAAGAAAAAAGCGACACATGCCGAGCAACATACCGCAAGGTGGTGTGGAAAATATTGCTAGATAAAATGAATTAATTATTTAACTAGTTTCGGCAGGTATAAAGAGAAGATAGAATGTTAAATTGATACTCTCGATGTCATGCATTTCATTGTGACAGTGATGGAAGAGTAAGAGTGAGCAGGTTAGCGTAGGTAGTGGTCGGCCATGTTGGGATTCGTCTTACTCACAGAATTATTTATTCGAACATCTTTATTTTACATGCACAAAATAATACACCGCATACCAAAACACACAACAGTTTACTTTCTCAGTCTTTAAGCACACATAACCTCTTTTTTATTTGAAACCTCCCTCCTCTCTCCACGGCCAGCTGGATTCTGTTTCACTAAGTTATTTAATATGGCCTCTACACGGTCAATAATATTGCCAATATCAGTATTGACAATATAACCATCAATACTCGTGCTAACCAGTTTCAATATTTCGTTACCTTACACGATCAATATTATTGTCAATACTTTTGTCAATAACTGTGCTCCTTAGTTACTACCACTAGGAGAGCGAACTAGGAGTGCTCCTAAGTTCTGCCACTAGGAGAGCGAACTACGTGTTTGTACTCGTTATTTTGTTGGCTTTTTGTTTTACCTTAAAAAATGAATAATCGTACAAAAGCTTGCGTAGCCATTATTTTGGCGTTTGGCACTACTCATAAAGTCCTTTAACCTATTATAATAGTATCGCTTTTGTTTTGTACAGGTTAGTTTCAACGTTGTATAAAACTATTGAACTGAGTATTGATGGAAATATTGGCGCCGCCCCTACACGGTCAATAATATTGTCAATATCCCCTCCATTCTCAGTATTGATACACGAAAATCAGAAAATCTGAATTTCATCAATACTCTTATCGATACCGACTATTAATACATTTTTTTCACCTTACATGGTCAATACTCTAAAGCATTGTCAATATTATTGACCGTGTAGAGGCCGTTGAAAGTATAAACAGGATTATAATTAAATCAGATGATTTCCTCACTTGAGACATATAGAATATTTCATATATTTGTTTTAAGATAAAGCTTTTAATTTAGCGTTGATTTTATTTGATATAAATTGTTAACGTTGATGAAGCTTCTATAGGACAATCCCAGAAATCAGGGAATTTCTAAAGGGTACTGTTAGAAATCTAGTATTACAACAGAGAAATGTAGTTGAATTAGGCTAAACGAGTTGTTCTAACCTAATTAACTAAAGGTTAACTAACTCAGGGTGTTCACCATCTCTTGAATCTAAAGTAACTGACCCTTCTTGCTTCACATTCAAACTATATACCTGGATCATATTTCCTTCATTTCGAATTGTAATGTTTATTCTAATTAAATTATACAAATGATCCTTTAACTTTACTCTTAGCCTTGCTTCAAATTTTTTAAAAAAATGTTTACATTTTGACAGCAAAATATTGTGAACTTATCAAATTTTATAAATTAATTTTTCAAGGAAATATTATGTTTTAAAATCCTTTGGGCACAAAATCGGGATGTTTTATCGAATAGCGTGTCTGTGTGATTTCTTTATTGATGGTTTTTGGAGTAAAAAGAATTATAAAAAAAGAACAAAATGAAACCAAAATGCAAGAAAAAGCAGGTACACACAACAAAAATGTAATACATATATTATATATTATGTCAAAATGTGTATATTATTATTATACACAAAAATATTTAAACAAAAAATTCGACAAGCTAGAATTTAAGGGAGTTGAGTATGGTAGCCAAATTTAACAAAGTATTAAAGAAAACATGCAACTCTCTTTTTTTTGAGCCTGCTTATCAATTCAACAGATCAGTCCCAATAGGTGGACAGATAAACTAACTAACTTAAGAAAACATACTAACAGACTCAGAAAACAATATCGAAAAACGAAAAATAACTCTCAGCTCAGGGAAGAACGACGACAAGCATACGTGCAACAACGCTGCATTTACTCGATGAAAATTAAGGACGAAAAAACTAAGTCCTGGCAACTAAGTCATGTTCCCGAATCGATAAAAAACAAACGCTGGTCTATACCTTACAAAATTGCCATACAAAACCTGAGAACCTCCACGTTATTAAAGACGTTTCAAAAAGAGGACGGTACATTACAAAAAAACATACAGGATACGACCGAATTTCAGAACAGGAAAGATGATCATAAATGTATAAGGGAGTTAGTTACGCATCTTCCAAGCACATCACCCGACGAATCATTAACAGAGATTAAGATTCGAGATGTTATTAATAATTTAAATAAAAAGAAAGCCCCAGGATTAGATGGTTATTTTTCAAAAAGATGTTTTAAATCTATCCACATTTTATATTAGGTATGTTTATAAAATGCTATTATGAAGGCATATTTCCTTCTCTGTGGAAAATACCAAAAATGATTTTAATTCCTAAAGGCAGACACGGATATAGGCCGATTAGTTTAATATGTGTGGCGGGGAAAATATTAGAAAAGTTAATTCATTCCAGACTCTCCCAGCACCTATTGAAATTTTCTCCATTACATAAGAATCAGTTTGGATTTCAGAGTCAAAAATGTCCTACAGACTCGAGTGCATTGTTCAAGACATTAAAAGTGCACTACAACTTAAAACTCATGTGCTGATAATATCGCTTGACATAAAAAGAAACACCAATTTATTGTTTTGAAACACAATAAATTACAAATAAAGCACTTAATAATAATTAATACACAGTTTAAAACAACAAAAGTTTTCTTAATTCACTTTTTATACCTATTCATTAACGAACACTCCGTTTGTAACAAGACTCTCTCGACTCGAGCTGTTGCTCCACTATTTATACCGGTGGAGAAGGGTCTGGAAGGTACTCGAACATTCTAGAAAGAGCTAGAGCGCCCCGCTAACGCTTTCTAGCGGGCACTAGTAGAACTTGAGGTACCTGCTTTCTCTCCTAGATAGCACCAGTGGCTGCGTTACAATATTCAAATTAGCTTCCACAGATAAAAGCGAAATTATTGCTTTCGCTGACGATATTATAATAAAAATTAAATCTTCCTATTTTTATGAATTGCAGCTTCTAGCGACAGACATCATCTCTAAAATAGATAAATGGGCCAAAGATAATGAACTTTTATTTCAACTAGGGAAATCCAAATTTGTAATTTTCTCGAGAAAGAACAAAATCCCAAATTTAAAATCAGGTTAGGTAACAATCATATAGAACAGGTCGATACTATAAAATACTTAGTAATCACTATCAACAGAAAACTGAACTGGAGTACTGACTCCAGGTATTAGGTATCATACTCGTACCATTCGTGAATATTTATTGAGATAATAGACATTTTGATCTTGTTACTTTTTACTAATAGAAATATATAAAATTAATGAATTTACTCACTAAAATAATAAATTGAATTAATTACTAGATTATGATCATAATCAAGTTTTTAATAATAGTAATATTTTTGGATATGTGGATGGGTCCGCAATGCTGGATAACATCTTGTATTTTATCCGTCGTAGCATGCATATTTATAGTATTTGTATTGGAATCAGTTATCGGATTCCAGAGGTAATGGAGTTCAGATGTCTTGAAGAGGGACTTGATATGAAAAATAGGCGGAAGTTAGTTTAGAGATTTTTAGAGAGTTATTACTTGAAATACGAAAACTGAATTTACAAAAATAGACTATATTTTAACAATAATTTAAATGTGTCAATTGGTAACTACAATTAATATGAAATGATAGAAATAAATAAATAATTTAAAGAGATAAAACTACAAATAATTTAAAATGATTTAAGTAGATAAAACTAAGATGCACAACTATGAAATGTTTGATTGAATGATAATAATTATAAGTTAAACCTTGTATAGGGACGCGCTCGCGAAACTGCTGCTGTACTGATCGTTGAAGCTGTAATGCACGTTGAAACTATAATGATATAATGATCCCCTCCTCCAGTGGGGCGAAGTTTATATTAGTATTACTCACACATTGACAGGTGTGTAAGTAGTACTCACACTAAGACATCTCTCGCAATGTGCCGACCTTGGTCAGTTCGGTGACCAGTGTGATTTAGGTCAGTGGCCAGATTTGGCGACAGATGGTCGCCCATCGGTGATTTTCAAAGACTGGTAGCCTTGAGTGTTTGTTGGCCCTTGTATGAAGGAATATCGGCCAGGTGGCTTCTGTGCAATAATGATCCTTTTAGCGGTGCTTGTCTTTGACCGTGTGTATTGACCCTTGTTTTGCAAAGGCTTTTGTTTGGCGCGGCTCTTGTCTTGAAGACAGCGGCTGGCTGGGGGCCACTAGTTATAAATTATCCTTTCTTCTTGTTATCTTTTGTGAAGATAGCGGCTGGCTGGAGCCACTTGACATTGATATGACATTACATATTCCTGACCGGTTTCAGTATTCATGCATCTTCAGAGCAAATTCACCAAGTTCTTGCAGAGAGTTCACTTCAACGCAATGTTTTTGTTACACTGCACTTGTTGGTTTGTTGGCTGTAAATAATATGTACGGGAGGTTGTAAGGTTATGTTACCTATGTGTGTGTGTGTGATGGCAAAATAGAATTACTATAAATTATGATTAGACATTAGAAAATAATGTATAATAAATAGCATGTTTTGAAGTATTATTCTATAACTAAATTTTAATAGTGGTGTTGATATATCAAGTTATTTTTATTATTAGGGGGGGCGATAAGAAATTTCATGAGTATACTGTACTAATAAGAATAGATAAAGTTTGACGAAAGGCAATGCAAAGTTTATGGACAATTAAGCGCAAAGTACAAATAATAAATAAATGTGAAATTTACCGTGCTTGGATTTTCCATCTACAATTTTGCTAGAAGATCTGTCTAGGGTGATTACGATTAGCGGGGACTAATGAGATGGTGATGAGGCCATCCAAAAATGAATATTGGTAGTGCAAAATGACGGTCAAAGAGCTGCATTAGAGTGACAGTACCAGGAACCTGAGTATCCGAAATTGGTGAGTTGCGACTAGAGAGAGAGAGGCATAGAAGCTCTCTTAACTGGGCCAAGATTCATGAATGTTGTGCAGTGTAAGGAGTTATTGTAGAATATTCACATATTTCGTAATTTTCAAAGTTTTATAAAATATTACAATGTGTTGAGCTGTGTCTGAGTCGTACGTACTTAAAAGATTTATTGTTTGAATATTAAGTTGACAACTTTAATATGACTGCACTTTTCCCCAGCAGTTTTAAAGCGAGCAAGAGTTTTTTCCCTCTTTTCTGACTTGAACCTTTATATCACGGTAAAAGAAACAAAGAAAAGTAACAATTGGTGTTTTTCATTTTTCAGATTCTAACATCATACTTTTTCAACGTCAGTGTGAATTTTTCCGCAGCACTTTATATTATAGGGCTGCAGTTAAACCAGTCAAATCAACAAGTAAAGGGGATATGCTTTTACTTTTTCTGAATAGGAAATTGTGAAAATATATATATTAAGGTTGGAACATTAATTCTTAAAGAATGTCGTAATACAATTGTACCAAACTAAAAGCATCAGTTCACTGGCTGGTTAAGAAACATTTTCTTTGGTGGAAATGGTAGTAAGTAAAGCGAAGCGGTTCATTCCTCTTCAATAAGACGGATTGGAATGAATGACTTCTTGCTCCAGTCGAAATGAAAAGGAGCCTTTCTCAAGCAAAGAGCAAGAGAAAGTTCAATATTAAATACAACCTATTTATAATGTTTTCATTCATATACTGGCTACAATTGAGACTTTAAAATTTAACTAAGTAATAAACTGCTTTTTATTACAATAAGTTTTATTGATACATTCACGATGATCTCACTAATTTATTAAAATTTAATACCTTTCTGATTTTAATACGAATTCACATTTTAATCAAAACTTTTCCAAGTACTTTGTACAAACAGATGTTAATATTTTAAATTGTTTGAAAGTTCCCTCATTTGAAAATTATTTGTTGATAGGATCTACGTATATTGTATCCGGTTCTAAATATGTTATTTATCTCTTTTACTCACGATTTAAATATAGACACTTTTATTTTTCAATATATGATTTTTTGGTGTAGGCCGCCATTAATTGGTGTTTAGAAAATTCTAAAGAATTTTTTAAAGAATTTTTAAAAGAATCTGGTGTGAAACACTCCTACAACATTCTCTTACTCAAAATTATAATTGACAACTGTTATAGTTTGTGTAGCAAATTTAATCGAAATTCGTCGAAAACTGAAAAAAACTGTTCAGTAAAACCGCACTTCCGGTCTACTAATTTCCTTGAAACTCGGGAATTTTGGCCATCTATTTATTTCTAATTAATTTTGTTTGGATGATAGAATTGTATAATCAACTATGATAGCACTTAAGAGAAAAATACACCCCCTCACCTCCCGCAAAAGTGCCCTTAAATGAATTTTCTCAGAGAAATGTTTTAAATAGTTATAGATCTTTGCAGGTTTAGTTTATATACGACGTTTCAAGATAATCGTCGTAGCCATTTTTGAGAAAATTGCAAAAAGTAAAAAAAACAACTAGTAAAGTGATAATTTCGGTTGAGGAATTTTGACAGATCATGTACTGTCAGATCCCATGGTGATACCTAAACGGAATGTCAAGAGAGAGATACACGACCTTGGTCAGTGAGGCTGCCCAACTGAGTAGAGTTGCTGGGACACACAGCGTACTCATCAGTCACGAGGACATTGAAAGCAGACATTTAACGAGAAATATATATATATACACATAAATATAATATGTATAGTCCTTATGTACATGTAAAAAAATGCTTTAGTGTGTAGATAAAACACTACGTTGTCATGCATGCAACATATGCATTGGTGCCCTAATTTTTTAAGGGGGAAAAGCGAGTCTAAGCGTGTACAGATACACGCCACTATGCCTAGGAAGAGAGTACATACAGCGCCGTCAAGCATAGATGTGATGGTTAATTATCCCCAAAGAATCTATAATTATGGACTCCCCTATACTTCCCTAAATTCTCCTGATCAATGCCTACCTCCTTGAAGAAGTCTAAGGTCATCCTCGGTATGGTGCCCCTTGACCCAAACCAAAGTCCACGGACCTGAAATTCTCTTTCCCCAAATTGCTCCCTGAATTTTTCTTGGTAGTAGGGGATACACTTTTCATAAATGGACTTCTTCTCGAGGTGAACGTTCATGGCTTGGTGCTTATCATTGTTCTCATACCGCATTGTAGGGTCAATTATCAGTGCTTCCTTTGATCCTTTTTTGAATGCTACGATGTCTGCATACCTTGTTGACCCCTCGGTGTCAATGCCATACACCTCCTCGAAACATTCATAGCCTTCATCATTTAGAAGCTCCATCAGTGTGTGTTTTACTCGGTGGTGGCGTCGAGTGACAAGAAGCATGTTATTTCGACAATTGCCCAGCACGTGAGCTGGTGTTTCAGACTCTCGGCCGCATTTGCGGCAGAGGGGTCCAATATCTCCTGCCACCTGGAACGCCAACACCAGGAACACCACGAAGGGGAGCGTACTTTGCGTTCAGTATTATGCATTGATCCACTCCGAGCCAGAAAGCAGCTGTTTATTGACCACAAATCGGTTACCTTGCGGAGCTTCTTTAAAATGATTAACACCAATCCCCTGCCACTTGCACTTCACCCTTTCATCAAATGCCCCTTCCCGAAGTATCTGTCTTATTTTCCTTACTCTAAAGTGTACCGAGTCTCCTTCTGCAGGATCTGAATCCAGACGGCTGATACACAGCTCCTCTTCCTCTTGATAGTTGAAAACGAGCTGAAATTGAGCATCTGGAACCTCAGACAGCTTCTGAGCTATTGACAGATGCTGCAGTGGCGCATACCACTGACACCGGAGCAGTCCTAATCCTCGGCAACTTTTCGGTAAACTCGGTAATTTTTCACAATCTGTCGAATGCATTAAATTTAAAGAAAAAAAATGGAATTAAAAACGCATAAAATGAACTGAAGTACAACACCGACGTTAACAACTAATTAAAAACCTTTCTTATTAAAAAAACTTTACAAGGAAGACAAGTTTTTAACAATGTTTTGTAGAAGTTCACTTGAATTGATGTAATGAATAACAGTTGCTGGTATTTATAATATATATAGAAATTTTAAGATACAATTGAAGAAGAAGGTCAAGAGGGGTTGCTTGTTATTTGTTCACTTTACGCTAACAATGTCCGCCTCACGTCCGTCCACGCCACTTGACCATAACTTTCATATTGTCACGTTTCTTCTCACTACTATATCATTACTTTTGAATTCCTATAAAAAAAAACAAAAAAAATTGCATTTTTGTTTATTTATTTATATTACATTCATTAAATAAATTATTATTTATCACTAAACTTGCATAAAATATTTCTTATTGTAGCGTATTTATTATTTTAACATTCTGCAAAATACATTGGTACCATAGGAAGCTTTTCCGTGTAAGTTCTCAGTGTTGTTTCTGTCAATGTTAATATAAAAATATATACCACATTTTTTGCCATCTCACTTATTTAGGAACAGTGGCGCCCTTACTTGATGTCGAAAAACCAGATACTCCAACAAAAAAAAACAAACAAAAAACATATTCCTTAGCGCTGGCACTTTTTGTTTCCATTTTATTTACAAAAATTTTGTCATAGATATATAAACATATATCCCACCATCGAGCCACCATCGAGGGAGGACTTCGATTATATTTTGGAGGCAATGAGGGGAAACAAATCTCCTGGAGAAGACGGTATCTCTTGTGAAATGTTGAAATATGGAGGAGAAACGCTTCAGCAGAAGGTTTATGATCTGATCCTTGAAGTGTGACTACAAGAGAAAATGCCAAAGGATTGGGGAACGGCCTTGATTATCCCAATACATAAAAAAGGCAGTCGCTTAAAATGTTCAAACTACCGAGGAATCTCTCTCCTAAGTACAGTGTACAAAATCCTGGCAAGCCTACTCACAGCAAGAGGTACTTGGAGCCTATCAGAGTGGGTTTAGGAAGGGAAGGTCGACAACAGATCATATATTCACCATGCGGACAGTGCTTGAAAAATTCTACGAAAACAATTTAGACCTCCACCAGTTATATGTGGATTTTAAAATGGCTTACGACACTGTATCGCGCGTTGGACTCATTAGGTGCTTGCTGAACCTTAATGTCCCTGCGAAGGTGATTAGATTGATTAATATGACGCTGACAGGCACTGTATCCAAGGTAGTAGTGCAGAATAATTTATCCCAGGAGTTTCCCGTAAACGTGGGCCTAAGACAAGGAGATCCAATGTCACCGCTTCTTTTTAATTTGGTGTTGGAAGTGGCGATAAGAAATACGTTGTCACTATCCGGTGGCAATATATACAATCGCCTAGTGCAGTGTCTCGCCTATGCGGATGACATAGCACTTATAGCTCGGTCCGCAGCGTCACTAAAATCATCCTTTACGGAACTAGAGGAAAACGCTGCAGAGAATGGACTGATCGTCAACGCTTAAAAAACCAAGTATATGGTGACTACGAGAAGAGCCAGGCAATTTAGAGAGCTACAAGTTGGGCAACACCGTTTCGAAGGAGTGAGGGAATTTAAATATTTGGGAGCTACCCTTACACCCTACAGGTCCGTAGATAGTTCTAAGGACCTTCCTTTCCCAGCAATTTAGCCTATTTTCATCAGCCACCGTCAGCGCCCACGTCTCCGAGCCATACATAACAAACGGTCGTAAATAAAAATCGTTTATAAACGGGATTTGTCACAATCACTTGTGCTGATAAAGCAAAGGATAAGTGGATAAGGGAAACCGTACCGAAACTCAAACCCTGACAGGGAGTGAACCTCCTAACACTCTTGGGAAATGACATAACGTATTCTGAAACTTGTAAGGGATTCATCCCCATGAAAGAGGAAAAAAGGATCGAGGCCGAAATAGTGCTCACTCGTTTAGAAGTGAGTAATCAAGGACTAAATACCAAGCAGTGGACAACCTGGGGATGTCTAGCCGTGGAGGGTGTGTATCTATGGACATTACCATTGGACGGGGCGTCACTAAAGGAGCTGAAAAGGCTCAATATGTCCCCGTTTTTTTGGTTGGGGGCAACTAAATTTTAGTATAAGCCTCCAAAAAACCAAAGCTCAGTGAAAGCAAAAGCGTTGCGGAAGGAGGAAGAATCGCCAAATGCCATGAGTAGTACAAAGGAAGATTTGTCACAGCCGTGATAGAGGGGGGGAATGGAGAGGGTGATGGAGTCGTCCCAGGCGGCTTTGGCCAACTTACGCTTTAGGGAAGAGTAGATAAAGAGTGGGGCAGACCACAGACCATGGGTGGCCTCTCCTGCGGAAGCAGAGTCCAAGACTCTGCGAAAGCGGTGGGAGTGCTCCGGGGGGCCCCAAACTAATTTTATGAACTCCTAGTCGTACTTATGTTTAAACAATAAAAGTATGTCCTTCCGAGAAAGCAGTTAATTCTTTAGATCTCTTGTAATAATATAAATTCCAGTTTAATATTTTCGTTGTAGAGTTTAGTTGAAAATAATATGCGGAATACATTTGAACCAACACCTCTTTGGTGATAAAAAAAAAAAAAAAATTCCTTAGAGTCGGTATGTAGTCGAGTAGTGTCTAAAGTTAAAAGAAAGTTCTAGTAAAAGGGCTTTACATGAAGTTAGAGTGTGTGCGGTCAACTTAACTCCTTGCTATCCTCCAAGGATATAAAGATGTCTTAGAAGTTATGAAAGGAACTCCCATGAGATGTATAGCTACTGCCCGCTCTTACTGAAGGTGTGTAGTCTTATGTGTGTGGCCGAGCTGCATACTTTCTACCATTCTCAATATAAAATACAATTCTTTCCATTTCTTACTATATATTTCATTTTCTAAAATATTGTTGGACTTTATCTATTTCCACATTCCTGCTGCAAGATAATTAAATCATATTTTTAAAATCTTGCATAGGTCTTTTCATAACGGTTAAATCATTTTTTTTTGGAATTAATTTTATTAACCTTTTCGATGAATAAGGAATATTTATTTTGTGGGTTAAAAGCAATAAAAGAAAGTTTAATTATGTCAACCTTGTTTTAATTAAAAATTAATTAATTTTTATTCCATTAAACTGCAGAATGAATGGATAGTTTTGTCATTTCGAAATTATTATATAAATTTTGCAAAATAGTAATTGTTTTTTATATCGCTTAATTTATAATTTGTAACGCTTAAGAATTTTCCTTTTAATTTTTAATTTAAAAAAATAAGATTTTTTTTTGACATTAAATAAGATTTAATATTCCTCAGGATTATGTTACTATTAGAATGTTATTTCATATCACCAAATTGATAGTTCAATTGAGACTTTCAAATCAATATATTATGAAGTTAACTTTAAATAATATGACATATACTGTAAAATTTAATCAGATCTGCACTATTTGTAATTTGTTTGTGAAGGAAGCCTTTTTTCATTTGTTTGCTCAATGCCCAATATATACACCAATAAGAATGAATTATTTTAAATCTACTATACCATAGAGTGGAGACAATTATTCTCAGTTATCTATCCAGTACCTATAAAGAAGATTTAACTTATTTTTGTTACTATATTGATAGTGTACTTAGGCTTCGGTCCTTTATTTTGAATGAGTAATTGCTTACAATATTTCTTTTCTTTATTATTTGTATTGTTTTGCTTTAACTTTAATATTGTTTTACCTTTAAAATTCATTTGCTTTATTGTTTGCATTAAGACTTTATCATATTTATTTTATTTACTTTGCTTTTGTTTGTTAATTACTTTAGTTAATTCTGTTCTGATTAAATGTATAATGTTTATTATTTTTTGTTTATTAAGCAAGTCTGTTATCTGTAATTTCTTTGTTCTTGTATAACTTTCTTTACTTTTTTTATATCGCTCTGTATGTAAAGGATGTAATCTTACAGACATACAATAAATAAATAAAAAATAATTATTAATAATTTAAAAAAAAATTAGACTTTTGATTAGTTTTTCATCAGTATTAATAACAAAGCATTATGCTTAATTTGCTTAAAAGGAACTGTGTGTAAATGTGTTTATGGAACTCAACATGCATCTTCATTTTGACACGAAACATAAAAGTGGATACGATCAATAAAAGATTCGCAATTTAGACAAAATACGTAATCTTTGAAAAAGTCATTACAAGCTCCAGAAAACATTTTTTAATAAATATAAATGAACAAAGTTTATCGTTTACAAATTTCTAAATTAATTATTGAACACAATAAACCATTCACAAATTGAAGAGTTTATTAAAAAATGCATTCTAAGTACTGTTAATGAAATTTGTCTAGATAAAATTAAACAATTTGGAGATATTAATTTATCAGCGCTCACAGTAGTTCGTCAAATTCAAATTATATCGTCAAATTTGTTAAATAATTTAAAAGAAACTTTTACAAAATTTGAATCTCACAATAGCACGAGATGAAAGTAACGGTATAATATTATGTAGCACTGAGAATTAATAAAGATTTCTGTATAATGAAAGAACTGGCGGTATTAAAAAGTCTTCATGGAAATACAAAAGATGAAAATGATTTATATCCCATATTGAAAAGAATAATTATCTTTGCAATCGTTATTAACAAAGAGACACCATGTCTCCAAACATTGATTCATTAGTTATTGGATGCAAATTTTCATAGTCTCTTTCAAGATTTTAATGCAAAGAAAATTTGACATACAAATATTTGAAAATCCCATTAAATTTGATATATTGGAAAATTATTCAAAAACAATGATGTTATTAAATTTTAGTATTCAGTACAATTATTACTCATAAGAACAAACATAATAATAAAGTCAACGAAAAGACCGCTGACCATCTATGACTAGAAAATGTGTTAAAGAAATGTAAAGATTTGCTACAGTGGTGGATGGGATTCTGTATGCTATGATAACTAACCTGAACGCAGCCGGGGAGGTAGCCCTTCCCAGTTGCTTGGGAGAGTACCCAGATGGTTGGCGGGATCCCGATCTCGATAGAAGGAAAAGACCCCAATGATCACTCTAGCTATAGGCTCATTTCATTGATCATCACTTGAGTCTAGTCCTTGAATCGATAATCAATTTTAGACTAAGATACATGCTAAACGCGGAGCTCCCAGGTTCGAATCCAGCATGCTGCCCTTAGATTTTCTCTTCTTAGGAGCCTCTACAACTCACTGTCCGGTGATGAGCAGTGTTGTCTGCAGCTAGAAAAAAACTGCTTGGAGGCCAGCAGTGCACTGAGAAGGCTCCGGGGGGGCACAGTAGGTCTTCCAGGTCGCAGTGCAATAATCCTCTTCAACAATCTGCAATCTACACATACGTGCTAGAAAGTGAGAATGTTTTACAGCCAGCACCCACCGGGATTTCGTAGATATCGTTTCACGTTGGATCAAATGAGCTACCTTGAGACCGCAGTTGTTGATGCGCTGTAATAATAATAATAAAAGAGCTGCATGGAATTGAAATGAGTTACTAGGTATAGAACCTGTAGACGAAATAGATTCAAATACTTGGGATTTCAGCAATCGTAGAGAGTGGATCATGCTGCTTTTAAGATAAAGAAAAGAATTTCACATCCGTCTAGATTCAGTGCTCAGGATGGGGGTTGAATAGCAGTAACTAGATTTAAGCCGCCAACACATATGCCTACTTGTTCTGACTTACTCATTGGTTTTTACATAGTGGACACAAACAAAGCTGGACAATATTCAGCGCTTATTAGAACAATGCTAGTCAAATACAGGAAACATCACTCCATTTTAACATAAGGAGGTGGAAGGCCTGCCTTGAGTAGAAGGAGGTAGGGGAGTAGTAGACGTTAAAAATCTGAATAATTCCCAAATTAATACCTACGGGAACATAAGGAGTTGCGTGTTGATAAAGAAGCATCAAACGCATGGCTCATTCTAGATGATTTATTCCCAGAAAACGAGGGATTCATAATAGCGATTCAAGACCAGGTGATTCACACTATGCAAATTACTAAGGAAAGGTGGATCTGCAGAGGATGACAATTGCCGTAAATGCCACGCTAAAAGTTAATATTTATTTCGACACAATCAGGTTTCGAAAATAATCCATCAGACCCATAAACTACAAATAAAACCATAAAAATACATTTTTCAATAAAATACAAACTTCTGAGAGAAAAGGTATCATACTACAAGTATGATCCGTGACTGTACTATACTGTGACAGGACAGTGCTCACTGACAAAGTAGTCCGTTGCAATTGGCCAGACATCGAACTCTATAAAAAGAAAAATAAATCAGCCTAATAATTGATATTTTAATACCAAACAAGTATGGGCTCATAATTAAGAGAGGGAAGAAATCAGGAATTACGAAGACGTCTTGGAAGAAATCAAATGGATTTGTAACCTGCAAAATTTACGTGCATTTCCACCATCCATTTCTTCGACTCGCATTGTAGCCTGAGCTCTTATTCGGAATTCTGGATGTTGGAAGGGCTTGGTTTAATACGTACTTCAACTTAGATTAGAGATTTAGATTGTTGTAGGGGATTATTGCTCTGCGACCTGAAAGATCTATTGTACCCCCTCGAAGCCTTTTCTAATACACAGCCGGCCTCCAAACAGCATTCTCTAGCTACAGACAACACTGCCCATCACCGGACAGTGAGTTATAAACAGGGTTTGAAATCGATAATTATTTTTTCCAACAAATCATCAAATAATAATTATTTTTGATCAATAAATTTAAAAATCATGCCTGATTTATTAATAAAAATAAAATCAATTTTTGAGTTTTTTTTTTATTCCATTAAAAATAATGATCACTCTCTGAGCGATACTTTCTTCAATTAAAAATAATGATTAATTCTTGATCGAAAAAATTTCACTCAAAAAATAAAAATCAGACTAAATTAAAATAAAATATGCTTGTTTCTCACTATTTGCTATGTTGTTCACGAAAATGTAAATAATGGAATATTCTTAGTGAATTAGCTTTGATTGTGCATGCCGTTCCTGCAACACAGGTTACTGTTGAAAGAGCCTTTTCAGCTCTGAAGTACATCCTCAGTGATTTGCGCTCTAAGCTGACAGCAGATCACATGCAAAAGATACTAATTTTGAAGCTAAACTCTTCCTGTTCAAAGTAGTGTGCATCAACATTTATTTTTGATTGAGGTTTTTATCAGAACCTTTTTTTTTTACAATAAAAGCTAAAAGGTTTCATTTTTATTTACTATTATTAGATATTTTAATTCTTTCTGTTTCTTTACATTGTATATTTCCAAAATAAATTATCTTTCTATAAGCAGTCGTTAATGATTTCCAACATTTCTATTGAAAAAAAAAAGTAAATTTTGTCAACCAAAATTTCTATTTCTGATTTTAAAAAATATTGCTCACAAATGATCATTATTATTGAACGAAAAGATTTGCTCAGAAATATTGATCAAGTTATGATTTTTTTAAGCTGTTGATCACAAATAAAAATCACTCTTGATAAAAATCATAAAATGATTTTTAAAATTGGCAGATAAAAATTTTGATCAGATTTGATTTTTATTTGTTTATTTTTAATTATCGATTTCAAACCCTGGTTATAAAGGCTCCTAGGAAGAAAAAATCTAAGGGCAGAATGCTGGATTTGAACCCGGGACCACCGTGTTGCTAGTCTAGCGCGCTACCACTGAGCTAATCCCTTCCTTTTCCCTTGGTTTTCGCCAATTAACTAGGGACGCAGATCCTAGTTATTGTACTGTGTTTGTCTGTAAAGTGTAGAGTGTATGTAGTTTGTGTATTATGTACTGTTCTGATGAAGTGCATGGAGTACTGAGCTGTGGTAACCCTGGGGTCGCTACTCCCTAAGTAACTGCATGCAACAGATACCTCTTGCGGGTTACTTCAACTTACTGACCAGAAATAAAAGCTGAGATTTCAAAAGGAAAATACTAATTTATAGCCAGTTGATAATACGAAATAAATATGAATCATAGGGTTGTATTCACAGTTTCTTGTAATGTCTACTGCCTAGATTGTGGTTTGGCTAGTTTAAGAAGCTATATTCGGAAAATAATATTTCTTTATAAATCGATTTCTAAGATTTTTAAATAAGGGATATTTCAGTAAAAAATGGACAACATTATCATTTTCCTCAAATGCACAATAATCACAATTTTCATCAATTTCAACGATACAATTTCCCTTCTACATATATTTCTAAATATTTTTTTTTAGACAACTTTCAGTTGAAATAGTAAAATTAATAAAATTCAGATATAGCTATTTCTGGCAAAAGACAAAAGCGAGGAACGACCTCCTCGAAATCTGATTGGGCACTTTAAAAGGAACGTAATTTCTATCTAATTTTGTATAGTATGTAATGCGTGTATATTTAAAGAATTAAATATACCCCTTTAATTTGCCACTACTGTTCACTTTCCTAAATGTAAACATATCTGTAGGCGACATTTTTTTTTTTTTTTTTTTTTACTTGAATTTTCATACCAAATTTTTTTCATAATTAAATTCTACTTTGGTTTGTTTTATTATACATACCGTAGACTTTAAAATTTAATTAATTCTGATTTTATTAATCATTTCTAATTTCATTGAAATAAAGAGACGAGCAAAAATTATTTGTACACACAAAAAAATCCGGTGGGAACACTCACACAACTTTCTCTTACTCCAGTCCTCAAAATTATAATTGAATTTCATAGTTGGCGTATTAAATTTAATGAAATTCTCGAAAACTGAAAAAAAACTAATCAGTAAAAGCGCACTTCCGGTTTACTAATTTTTTTTTTGAAACTCGGAATTTTGGCCATCTATTCATTTGTAGTTAATTTTGTTTGGATGCTGGAATTATATAATCAACTATGATAGCACTTTAGAGAAAAACATAATCCACCTCTCCCCCCCTGAAGTGCCGTTAAATGAATTTTCCCGGAGAAATGTTTCAAATAGAAGTTGTAGCTCTTTGTATGTGTAGTTGATGAACCAAGTTTCAAAAAAAAAAAAATCGTTGGAGCCATTTTAAAAAAAAAAACAAAAAAAAACAAAACTAGTAAAGTGGTACTTCCGGTTGAGGAATTTTGACAGATAACGCATTGTCAGATCCCATAGTGATACCTAAACGGAATATCAAGTTTGAACTTTCCCACGGTTTTTCATTTTCTGAGCTATGCTGTTCACATACACTCATACACACACGCACACAGACCATTTGCTAAAAACCGCTTTTTTTTTGGACTCAGGGGATCTCAAAACTGAAATTTCCGGTGAAAACTCAATATTGAAAATTTGACACGATTACAATACTTCCTCTTACTAGGAGTAAGGGAAAGTAATTGTTACAAGTGCAAAATAATACAACTTGTACCACAGGACAATCCAGTTCCTGAAGTTGACTGTGTTCCCGACCGGTGGCTTGGCAAAAAAACATCAAAATATATTGAGGGTTCTTAGACATGTCCTTTAAATACAATTATTTCATCTAGTTCAATACATCCATTCAATAATACACACCAATTAATAATAATCTGGGATTTTATCCGTCGTTGCCTGCATGTTTTTATTGTTTCTGAGAAATTTTGGTCATCGTTAGAGTAAAGTTATCAAATTCGTGTAGAGAGCTGACTTCAACTTAATGTTTTCATTACCACTATGCTTGTTCTTATTCTTGATCTGGGATAAAATCCCAGATGTTATCCAGCATTACGGACCCATCCACATATTCCAATAATAATAGTACTTTATTTACAAAAAAATTATATGTAATAAGAACAAAAATACTTTTCTTCGTACACAAGGCAGGGAAAATTTCTGTCAGTCGGAGATGAGTTTTAAAAAAATATAAAGACAAATGAAATTAAATAAAAACATGAAATTAAAGAAAGTAAGATAAATACAAAGAATGATTCACAATATTATCAGCAATAATTATATTTAATGTGCAAGATAATAATCAAGTATGTTAAACAATAAACAACAAACAACACAAATTTATCAGTTTGCAAAGATAAACTTTAGTTTGGAAGAATTATCTGTTTATATTGTAGTTTTAAAGGTAAACACACACATATATATATGAGTAAGGGTAAATTGTGCATATTTATAATCCCCAATTAAACACACCCATAGATAAAGTCTCATTCATTTACTAATTGAATGTAATCATCCGTATATTTTCAACTTAAAATAACTGGAAAAATATTCGATGAATTTTTTTTTTTTTTATTTATCATAAAAAAAAGTACCAGACTGCATAGAAAGAGATGTTCAACTCAACAATAGCTAACATGCAATTTCGAAACCTGCTAATATAAGTATTTGGTCAAATCATTGAACTGAGGTTAAGATTTAAAAAGTTCATATTTAAGTTGTATTTCTATTTTATTTCATCAGTGAATGATATTTCACTTATCAGTTTCAATCTTTGTCAGGAAGAAGAGCACTGCACCTCTTTGGAGACGAGAATCTGACGCCTGCAAGCCTCAGCTAGGGGCCTCTCACGGGTCTATTAAATCTATTAAGGCAGACAGGACTCGAGAGGGTGCTCTGATGGGAGGTGCTCTTAACCGATCACCTAAGAGACTCCCCAGATTCCAAAGTTCAAATAAAGGACCAGACTGGGGAGGGGACTCCAACTTAGGGTGTGCCACAATAGACCTTTGGGGGTCGCGGTGGCCCAGGCGGAAGAGCCAACCCCTCCGTAGAATCTAATCTAATCTATCAGTTTCAAAATGTAATCATTATTTGAATGGTCTACTTGCCAGGAACGTCTGCAGTTCAAACAGAGACATTTTCCCTGCTTCATTTTGTGGTCATCGACCGGTTTCGGGCGTTCGCCCATCTTTAGGATGCATTTTTCATACAGTGTGACAACACAGACTTGCACAGAACAAATTTAGTTTATACACTGACTGGTGTTTTTAACTGTTAAGGGTGGCAACTGACTGGACAGTCAAAAACACCAGCCAGGGTGTAAACTAAATTTGCTCTGTGCAAGTATGTGTTGTCACACTGTCTGAAAACGCATCTTGAAGATGGGCGAACGCCCGAAACCGGTCGATGTCCACAAAATGAAGCAGGCTACCACGGAAAATGTCACTGATGCTTTCCAGCTATGCGGAACCAACCACCACAACAATCGTCTACATTGTACAACATCGTTAAATCATGTCTACATTGTACAGACAAATTTGAGCTACAAATGGGTTGGTATTATTGAAACAAAAAAACAAAACTTTTATTTCAAATGATTTGCAGCGGGACATAAAATTATCTTGATAATCCGCTATAACTAAGCTCACAAGTTCCCATTTATATTTTTTTAATTAAGACGCTTCAACATCTGAAGCCTTTGGAGCCTTCTCAGTGCTCTTTCAGCCTCTGTGCAGTGTTTTTTCGGTAAAGACAATACTGCCTATCATCGGACAATAAAAATTAGGAAGCTCCCTGAATAAGGAAATCTAAGGGCAGCACTGCTGGACTCGAACACTTGATCTACTTACTAACGTAATTTCGTCCTTCCCATGAATATTATATAATTTATATAAACATTTCTTGAAGCACTTTATAAATAGGCACCTTAACATTATTTTTGATCATCCCTTCCCTTTCCAACTTTAAAAGTCAGCGCTAAATTGTCAGTTAGTCGCATGTTGGCAAGAGAAAAAAAATAAAATAAAACAGTGACGTTTATATCCTTTGCCAAGAGAGATTATAATAGTTTAATTTAAAAAATATTAACTTGTAATAATAAATAATGGAAAAGAAATATTATCAACTAACATGAATTAATTAGAAGTTACAAAAATAACTATATTATTAGGAAAAAAACAAAATATTTCATAATCTCTAATCATAATAAATCAAAACTTGGATATTGATTTTAGCTTTGGTTTAGGGAAAATGAGGCAAAACAAGTCTCATTTTAGGAACAGGAGAAAAGTTTTAATCAACCCTTTTCCCTATGGAAAGGAGGATGCGGTGGGTGTGTGTGTGTGAGTGAAGAGTTAGCTTGAGTCCGAATTAATGAGTTCATTAGCTTGGGAGCTGGCCGCAATTGAATGTTCAGGGGTCACTCGAGTAAGAGAAAGAGGGAAAAGGATAGATGGAATATAAGGGAGTTTTGGAAAGAGTGAATTCACTGTTGTAAAAGAGAAGGCTAACTCTGGATGGGGACTTTTAAGCTAGTGAACAAACACAGCATTTCACGACTAGACCCCTTGACTGCAAATGGACAACATACTAACGCTCGTTTGCTAAAAAGGATAAGCAGACAGGCAAACGTTGTCTGTGCCATTCATCACACTTACACACTATCATCTAGAAAGACAAAACGCAATTATGCACTAGGGAATTGAGTAGAGCGTTAAAGAAAAAAGTAAAAATAAATTTTCTCCTTCTTTAAATATGATACAAATAAATATAGTATATAATACAAATTATGTGTTTCCAGATCAATTCTATTTCATGAATAATAAACTGTTATAGCATAAAGAGCTAGAGCTGTAAATGGAAGAACAAGTACATTTTTGGAGTATTGTACATTTTTATGATATAATTATATTATAAATTCAGTCGTATTGCACTTTTATAAAACTGAAAAGCATTCTTGCATGCAGACCCAATAAATATATATTTTTTTTTAATTTAAGGCACGTCAACAACATCTATAGTCATTGACTCCCGGAGACTTTTCAGTGCAGTGCCGGCCCCCGGACAGTGTTCTCTCGTTACAGACAACCCTTCCATCACCGGACAGTTGTGAGCTGTAGAGGCTTCTAGGAAGAAAAAATATAAGGGTAGCACAGCTGACCCGAACCCGGGTCCTCCGTGTGCGAGTCTAGTACGAGAAAAAGCACTTAATTTCAATAATTAAAATAAGTGTGGCTGCTCAATTATATTGAGTTGCTGAGACACAGCATACCAATCAATTCAGAGAACAATGGTTGAACAGGAATAATACGTAGGTATTTACTATATATAACTTCATACCGGAACAAATGCAACACCTAACAGAGGACTACAGGAGCTATATATACACAGACTAAAGTTAAATGACTGTGTAAGTCAATTAATTAATCGTTGCTGGTCATGTCCCATACACGTGGTGGTGGATTATACCGAGAGAATCCAGTATGATTGTCTCAGCAATCTCCCACAGAAAGTCTTGGCCGATTCCTAAACTGTCAAAAAATTCACTCGTGGTCTTAGATATTACACCTCTACTCCCAAACCAGAGTTCCTTCACTTGGAACTGACGTTCTCCAAACCTAATCCCTTCCCTATCCAATAAATAATAACACTGCATATACTCCGTACACACACATATATATACATATATACATATATATACATTATACTGAGAGGCAAAAAAAGTTGCCACCCTTAATATTTTTAATTATCTCTTAGACAATCCTCCATTGATTAACTTACAATAATACTTCATCCATTTTAAAGGATTATGGGTGAATAAACACAGATTAAATCTCCCCATTGTGTGTTTACAAAATTGGATTTTGTAAATAATCTTTGAACAGTCACAATCTCTTATTTGTTGTAGCTTTTTCTGTAAAGCTTCTTCCTAACGTTGGTTTCTAACCGGTGGTTTGATTTTTTTAAAGTAAGTTTTAAATTTGTTTGTGTCATGGTTTAAAGTGATACAGATTCGGCTAGAATCATAGCATTGTTGGAAGATGGAAGAAGTCAAGCGTATGTGGCCAGGGTGCTTAACATTTCCAGAACAATCACAAGGGTCTTCCATCGCTACCGAGATACTGGAGGTTACGCAAGAAGGCATGGATCAGATCGCCATCGTGTCACATCTCAGAGAGATGATCGTTTTATTGTTTTGATTACAATCCGTACATTGTACTCGGTCCGACAATGTACCGCTGCTGAGGTCAAGCAAAGAGGTCTTCTGACGGCCGCGAGAGGATTTGGAGAAGAACAGGAGAGCGATATATTCCCACAACATTTTCACTCCGAAGAAGCTATGGAGGTGGTGGTGTTTTGGTTTGGGTTCGCATTTGTATGGAAGAAACTTGATCTTCATCGAGAGTTCCCTAACAGCTGCGCGATACACTGAAGATGACAAAAGAGGTTGTTCCTTATATGCCACTAATTGGCACCGGTTCTACGTTTATGCATGACAATGCCAGACCCCCACACAGCAGGGATTGTTGGTGACTACTTGGAACGGGCTTCAATTCAATGTTTGGACTAGCATGTTGTCCTGACTTAAACCCCATTGAACACCTTTGGGACGAGTTGTCAAAGTGGGTAAACTGTCGCCCAGTGATGCCAGAGAATTTGCAGGAATTAAGAATGGTGCTATTGTAGGAGTATAAAAATATTCCACAGCACTACATTCAAAACCTCATAAAATCAATGCCACGTCGAATGCAAGCAGTGATCAACGCAAGAGGAGGAAATACTCCGTACTGAATTTTATGTGAACGTTTATTTAAAATTGTTTTACTGTTTAATTTTTTTCAAATTTTTATCTAATTTTTTATTTAGCCATATCTTATATTTTTCTTTAAAAATATCATGTAAAAAGCAAAAAATAAAAGTTATAACGATTCCAAGTATTTACAAAAAAAAAAAAGAGGATGGCCACTTTTTGTACCTCTCAGTGTATATGAAGATATCCACCCACATTGGGAACAAAAATTGTACGCTATGAAGAAAGTGGAATGCATGAGCTTTTAGTCTCTGTAGTCTAGTAAAAAACTAGTCTTATTAACAGAAATCATTAAAAATATGCGCAAAACAAATAAAAAAATATAACGAATGATTTGTATTTGTTTCTTTAATTGTGAATTGTAACAACAGTTCTCCGCCCGGCCACCAGGTTTGCACCAAGTGGACCGTTCACTAGGGAGGCACACCCCCACTACACTAGGACTCTCCTACTCCACTACAGAGGGGAGAACTTTCACCGGCTAGACCCGCCTACTGGACACCATCCCTACCACCTCAGAATCGTATATAAGGGGCCATCCACGACCAGAATAATCAGAGAGAAGTACTCAGCGATTAGAAACTCTTCTAATAGTTTTGGCGCTAGCTAGGCAGGACCTTAACTAACTTCTCAGAGCATCTGCGCTAGGCAAGAGAGCCAGGCCGTTTACTCATCCAGCGATCACCGTTTCAAGACATCTGCGCTAGGCAGGAGAGCCAGGCCGTTTGTTCGTACAACGATCACCGATAAGTAGTGTGCGCTAGGCAAGAGGGCCAGGCCACTCTACCCGACGAGCGACGATTGACAATCTGTGTCACTCCCTGAGCGAACAGATTGGGCATAGCAACCATTTACTGTATATGCTTTTCAGAATATATGTAACATTTTACTAAGTGTGCTTTGACATTTACTGGGTGTATTTTATTTGCAGAATCACGAATCCTAGTTCCCCACACCCCCGGGATATTTATTCTGGGAGTGTGTTATAGAATAATAAATTGGTTTGTGTTGTGCAGAGTGGTCTCAGACAATGATGCGTCTTAAGTGCACTTCCATTTTCGATATTTTTAGATGGTTTGCCATCTGCCCTCTTCGATGGCGGTGTTCACGTCGCTAATGTATTGCAGTTACTTGGGGAGTAGCGACCCCACGGATTACCACAGCTCAGTACTCCATGCACTTCGTCAAATAGTACACAATACACTTAAACTGCATACACTCTAAACTCTACAGACAAGGACAAACGCAGTACACAAACTAGCGTTTCCGAGCCAAGTTAATTGGCGAAAGCCAAGGGAGAAGTAGGGGATTAGCTCAGTGGCAGCGCGCTGGACTAGCAAAGCGGAGGTCCCGGGTTCGAATCCATCATGCTGCTTTAGATTTTCTCTTCCTAGGAGCCTCTACAACTCCCTGTATTGTGATGAGCAATGTTGTCTATAGCTAGAGAACGCTGCTTGGAGGCCGGCAGTGCATAGAAGGCCTCGGGGGGCACAATAGATCTTTCAGGTCGCAGTGCGATAAACAAGAATCTACAACATTAATGAATTTGCGGCCTACTGTGCCTCTGGAACCTTTCGATAGATCTTACAAAATCAAAAATGGTTGACTTTCAAAAAAGAGGACGAAGTACGTTGAGGTTGACTATACCGGGTGAAACAGCAACCTCTGGCAGTACTTCGGGATATGGTTTCTCACTTCATTTGGAACAAAAACTTTCTTATAAACCATGGTCCGATTCGTTCGCCTTCAAAAGTTATTCTTCATTTTCGAAAATTTTCAATTTTCCTAATTTTTCTCATAAAATTGATTATATCTCAAAAAGTTTTTAACATAAATCATATTCAATTACATCTTTGGAAAGAGCATTAAATTTCCTATAAGAAACAGAAGTTTTATTTTAATTTAATTAATTATAAAGTTTATCAGTGACTTTAAACTCAACCCTACAGCGCTTCGACAGTTAAAAGCCACTTTTCAATAGTATTTTCTTATAAATTTCTTTAAGGCTGGCGTATGGTCCGGTTACAGAAAAAATATCTAAATTTCACCAGCTTTCCAACGATAATAATATCATGGGGTTTCTTTCTTGTTTTGGATATTTTTGTAACAGTTCTCAATTTGAATTTTGTTGTTTTTTACATTTATTTCTCATTTTATTTAACAAAACAAGAAAGAAACCCCATGATATTTATTATCGTTGGAAAGCTGGTGAAATGTAGATATTTTTTCTGTAACCGGACCATATGCTAGCCTTAAAGAAATTTATAAGAAAATACAATTGAAAAGTTGTTTTTAACAGTCGAAGCGCTGTAGGGTTGAGTTTAAAGTCACTGAAAAACCTTATAATTAATTAAATTAAAATAAAACTTCTGTTTCTTATAGGAAATTTAATGCTATTTCCAAAGGTGTAATTGGATATGATTTATGTAAAAAACTTTTTGAGATATAATCAATTTTATGAGAAAAAAGTAGGAAAATTGAAAATTTTCCAAATGAAGAATAACTTTTGAAGGCGAACGAATCGGACCATGGTTTATAAGAAAGTTTTTGTTCCAAATGAAGTGAGAAACCATATCCCGAACTATTGCCAGAGGTTGCTGTTACACCCTGTATATATATAAATACCACTGCTGTTCCTGAAGAAGAGCACCAATGGTACCCAGAACGTAGAACAAATAAAGAATTCTTTTTTATTTAAAAAGTCTTCTGGCCATATAAATAACTCCTTACAATTTAAGGCTTGATGATTTGGAAACCTTTTTAAAAAAAAATTACTTTAATTATTAAGCAATTTTAATACTAATATAAAGTTTCTGTTGATAAATAAAAAGATCACAAATAAATGTCCCCCCCTTAGATAAATATTGTAAAATTTCCGAGTTAGATATAAATGAGGTTGTGTAGATTATGGCTGCAGTAGGGTAAAACAGTAGCTAGCAGCAGGAGGCGGTCGTATCTCTCTGGCCACGCTATCAGTCTAACTGAGCCGGAGCAATTCTGTGGTCTCACTAGTCCGGATGTTCAGCAAAATACCAACATTTGTCAATCTTAATTTAACCTTTAACATTCTAGGCTTTATAGTTTAAATACCAAAACTGCTATACAATATAATGTACAACAATGATCTAAAAGTTTCGTTTAGAATTAATTAGTTTAAATATGCCATACATATTTTATTATCTATTCTTTATGAAAATTGATTGTTTGTTTATTTGTGTAGGTGTAGTTGTGTGTGTGTGTTTTTTATTTTTTATTCACAGTATGCTCCATAAATATCTATATTATATGCATATATGTACAGAATTGTATATAAAACATAATCATGCTACAAAATAAATGAAGTTTGAAATACTATTAAACGTAGAAAAAAAGTGAAGTGAAACGTTGAATTGAAGAGTTTGATCAAAATATCTCAATAACTACAATTCCTAGAAAGTTCAAACTTGATTTTCCGATTAGTGGCTCCAAGATTTTCTTTCAACTTTGTTTACTAAGTATACAAAAGAGTTTTCACTTTTATTTCTAATAATTTTCCGGAAAAAAAACTATATAGATGCTTGGTAAGCATGCCATGGTTCCCATCGGCATTGTTTCTGCCTACGCTACCAGCTACAAACTGCAGCTCCCCACTTTTACTAACGATGCTGGGTCAATACAGTAGAATTGAATCCTGAAATCCAGCAACAGGCGACTGTGCTATTCACTAGATCAACATTTGGGGTGTAATATTATGTGTTTTGGGGGGGTATAAAAAAGAAATTCTGAATAGTAAATCATTATAATTTTTAATTTAACTCTTCTCTAAAGGGATCTCGTGAGGTCTGTGTTTATACAGAAATTGGAGAGGATGAAAAAAACAACTAAGTATATAGATTCAAAATGTATAATTAAAATAACCAATATATGTCAAAAATTAATAAATACAATATTGAGATATAACAACATATATTAAGGGTCTTGTCATTTAGGAGAAATTTATAAACTTACATATTTTTGTAATGACATGGCAAAGTCATTGACATCGGCAAAGTACGCCAAAGAAATAATTTACAAAAGGTGAAAACAGTGACACTGTTGGCCGCCGACAGCCGCGGTCAAACAAACAACAAAGCCTTTTCATCAATTCTCGCATCAAAAGACAGGCACGCCATAAGTATGGCCACTAAATAAGGTCAGAAAACTATGAAGGTCGCACAAGGCCGCACACTAAGACAGATATCTTGGTGTGAGTGTGAACAACAGTATATATAAACTCTATGATATACGACGAGATCATTATTATATCATCTATGACCAAACTATACACGAGCGGCAATTCACAGTTATATTCAACTTATCACTCTCATAGTTGTGCACTTTAGTTCGTTATTTTAACCATTCTAAATTATCAGCTATTTATCTCCTATTTATTATTAAGTATTTTATTATAGTTATTAGTTACCATTTATCACGTTTAAATTATTGTTAAAATACAGTTTATTTTATATAAAAAACCGTTTAATAATTCGAGCACTAACTTCCAAATCTCTCAAACTAACTTCCGCCCTCTTCAAGACATCTGCTACTCCAGGAATCACACAACAAACAATTCCATTACATCTAATATCTGATTCCATTACATTTTACATATTTACTGACTTGAAGAAGGTTGGGTTTCTTTGGGGCACTTTCACCACTCACTGCTGTAACATGGCTTTTTCTAATCACAGATTTCACTCCTTTTACGGTATAAATTTTGAACTGAACTCTTCCATAATAGGGTCCACCTTATATATTGTACCTCCACCCCGGGGAAAGTGAGAAGCGGGAAATTCCCTTTTATTGTAAGTAAAGGTATTCTACCTTTCTAACTGTCCCTCATTGTTTCACCCAACTTTCGTATAAATCCAATCTTGAGATTGTACTAAGTAATAATAAATCAATATTAAATACATTTGAATATATTTTACTTATAATTACAAAATCATAATTTGTATTTTTTCATCATTCTCCCCAAGATCTACATATTATAGGGGAGGGCTATTAATGTCCTTTAGACACAATTCCAAGATTTTTATTTAATTTATTTCGCTTAGGGCAGGCCAAGAAAGCTGTAAGAATGCTTCACTCCATCCTTTAGAACACCAGTATATCCAGGGAGAATAAAAGAAGGATCTTCTGTTCCATTGCCGAACGAATTTTTCTATACGGATCTGAGACTTGGACAACCTCCTGGCCATTTTAATGAAAAAAGTGAATGCAATGGAGATGGAGTATTGGCGGAGATGTCTAAGGAGAACAAGGGCGGACCAGATAAGGAATGAGGCAATACTGGAGGAAATGGGCATAGAGAAAAGGGTAAATCAAAAAGTAGTGGAGAGAAAGATGAGGTGGTATGGGGGCATGTGCGATGAATGGCCCCAGACAGATGGCCGGAAAGAGTGCGGAATGGGCCCCTTCTGAAAGGAGAAAAAGAGGAAGACCAGCACGTCGATGGGACGAATAGATAGAGGAGGAGAGGATGGGGAGAGGACTGAGAGATGGGGATTGGAGGGATAGAACGTTTTGGAGAGAATGGCTGACTTGAGGCGAACTCAATGAAGGGAAAAGCCGTGAAAGTAAAGTAAGTATTTTGCTTTGGTTTAGATCTAGCGATAAATAATTTGGAACATAAATTGGCGCGTTGTTTTATTTTACTCTGATTGTTATAAGTGGATGTATTCTGCGAAGTTTTTGAAATTGATTTTCACGTATAATTTGAGGCTCCCCAGGCAGGAAAAATTATATTTAGCGAATACACAATATATCTCAATAACGAAGTAATTGCACTGTTTAGGAACCGACACATAATTTTTCTTCAAGTACCGCCATCTGGAAAACGACTTTACAGAATAATTGCGGAATAAAAGGAAAACCGGCTTCCACGGTTTTGTTTGATCTTGATATACTAACTAACTATTAATTTATTTGAACCTCTTAGTCTTCTCTTATTTGAGAATATTTTCAGGAATAATTTATTAACATTGAATTCTAGGTAATCTATGGAGCCTAAATTATTTTCGTTTATTTTAAAAGAATCTCTATTGTTAAAATTGTTACTGCTATTATATAGATTCTTATTATTGTTAGAAATCTTAATTTTAAGTTTTATAATATGATTAAAGAAAAGGTTGAAATTGAAAAAAAGAAAAACCTTAAAATGAACAATTCTTATGATGTATTAAAAAGATCAACCTCTCTATTTCATTAGTGGGATATTTAAGATAACGGGTGACCCAAGTGGATTTAAATTATAAGCATTTTAACATAATCAATATAGGTTTATAGAAAAAAAAAAAAAATCAAACTTAATTTGTAATCTCTACGGTTGAAATGATAACGAAAATAACGAAATTCTATATATGTAATTAGATAGATAGATAGAGATTCTAACGGGGGAATTGGCTCTTCAGCCTACGCCACCGCGACACCCCAAGGATCTATTGTGGCACCCCCGAGTTGGAGACCCTCCCCTATCCTGTCCTTAACCGGACTGTGGAATGGGGGGGGCTCCCAGGTGGTCAGTCAGAGCACCTGCCATCAGAGCACCCTCTCGAGTCCTGCTTGCCTTAAAAGACTTAATAGGTCCGAGAGAGGGCCCTGGCTGAGGCTTGTTGGCACCAGCTTCTCTTTACCAAAGAGGCGGTACCTTAGCCAAACCAGCCCCTCGCACTGACATACCACATGCAGTGCCGTCTCCTCTTCTCCTGACAAAACCTACACAGGCTATCCGTTGCCAGGCCCATGCGATGCATGTGCTTATTTAATCTACAATGGCCAGTGAGAACGCCAACTGCTATCCTTATGGCCACCCGGCCTAATTGGAGTAGTTCCGCAGTTAGCTTGGGCGAGTGGCTATGAATAAACGTTTTCGCCTGCCTCTGGCCTGGAGTTTTGACCCACCATTCCCTTGATCGGTCCTGCATCCATAACTTAATGGATGCATTCCTGAGGCATCTTGAGACACCACAGAACGGCTCCGGCCCGATAAGTGCTCTCATTGCCACTGTAACCCGAGTGCCCAGGTACCCAAACCAGGAAGACCTTATTATGGCTACTAATTTCCCTGAGTGCACCTAGGCAGTCCCACACCAGCCTTGAGCTGATCTCCCACGAGTCAATTGCCCGCAGAGCAGCCTGGCTATCCGAATAAATGACGACTCTGGAGTTATACACTCCCCGTCTTCTTATTTCGGCGGCGCAGATAATAATCGCGACTAGCTCCGCCTGAAAGACCGTAGCTAGCCTTCCCAGGCTCACCGAGATATTACATCTCGGATGAGCCCCGTACACGCCGGCTCCCACTCCATCTTCCATCTTGGACCCGTCCGTGTACCACATAGATTCGCCTGTAATTGGCGGCCCATTCTTCCATGCCCCTCTGTCTAATATCAAGACTTTGAAGGGTTTTTGGAAGTCATACCCTTTGTAATTAAGAGACAACACAAAAAAAGTCCAAAGTTTTATGTATAATCTAGTTATGTTAGTACTAAAAGTGCTGTTTTCACCAATTTTAAGCTGACTCTGTTAGAAGATGTGAAAAAAGGTAAAAGAAATGAAGCTGAATTTAAGCTGCTGACTACAGAAGTGCTATGCTTCCTCCACCCAAAACCAGAATGGCTGCATATATATATATATATATATATAGTTGGATCGGCAACTGAGATCATGGAACCTCAAAAGTTGTCTTCGGGGTTACCTGGGAAGGTTCACACCATTCAGAAGCCATTGGTAACCCACTCCAATAATATTTGCGGAAAGGTTGCAGCGATAGACTGGGTAGTAGAAGAAATTTTGAAAGATGTCCTCCCGGAAATGTGGATATCTTTCTAGAATAAATTATAGCACCGAATGAACCGTCACCTACAAAAAGTAACAGACTCCATAAAGGGAAGACGAACATCAGCAACAGGCTGAAGAAAGGCTGGAGCGTAGTTCTGCAGTGGTTGGATCTCAAGCCACTGTGATCAGTGAGCAATGAATAGGCCGACTGTTTGGTAAAAGAAGGAAGTAACAAGACCCCTACCAAATAAAGCGTTCTTTTGGTACACGTTTGCCACCAAGTTGGGGCAAAAGCCAACGACAGCAAGCTGAAGGCAAGAAATTGGCAGCACTCTGCGTCCATCTCTTAGCGCACAATCTCCCTCGAAAAACTACAACAGCTAATTTTAGATAAATGCCGGGACATGGCCAAATTCAGCAGGCACATCTACACCGAATTGGAATAGCAACTCCCCAACATGCCCACTTTGCCTGAGCGGAAAATAGATGATGACCATTTAAACAACGATTGCTCCGCCACTTGACGATGTCCAACATAGTGAGATATCTGTAAAGATTACGTCAGCATTTTATATATGACTGCCAGAAAATTAATGACGCTCAAATGGGTAATAAACAAAATGTTATTACTAATTTTTGTATATACGCAGACACGCACACACGATTCTCACCACATTCTCATTAAAGATTAGCAACTTCAACTGTTGGGCAGCGACTGTGCTTGTGCCGTTATTAAGCCGAGGAGGTCATTTTTAAATATATAGGAAATATTTTTTTATCGATTTTTGTAAATAAACTGGAAAATTGTTTTATTTTAATGATGTTTTATCTGTTTTTTAAGTCCTTTATTGTTTTAAAAAAGGTTTTTACCCTTATTTATTGGAAATTAATAAAAAAATCCGCTTTTAATTTTAGTCTATGAAACAGAGAAATAGGGGGGAAAAAAACGACGAATTTAGTCCTAATGATTGAATATCTGGGCAACGGTTTGAAATATTGAAGTGAAACTAACGGCATTTTTCTTCATTTTTTAAATAGTTTTCAATGCAGTAGTAAAAAGTGGGGGTCAAAAGGAAATCGCCGATTTAAGGTGTGAGGTGGCAATAAAATAACATTAGACCACCATAAACTAATGCGAAAATATTTCAACGAACGTTATGTTCACTTTTTAGATCTCTTCCTTCGTTTAAGAGTTATTTCAAAAGTGACCCGTTTAAATGGGACACACAGTATATATTAATATTATATATAATATATATATATATAATACTATATATATTTTAATACATAAATATATTAATATTTTTATAAATTGAAATTAATAAAATTTCAATATCCACAAAACAAAAAACACCCACACAATTCCAATTTATTCAAAAACAGCACGTATCTTTCTTAACCTTTCACTCAGATGGTCCCTTTTATTGGCCATATTTATTGCCATCTCTTGCTCAAAAATTGAACTAATATTTCCATTTCCCCTCACTAGATAACGTTGTTTCTGTATAAACATTACAATATTTTATTTATTTTTAAATATGTTTTTTTTTTCACTTAATTTTTTAAAATCTGCACAGAGAACATATGTTTCAAACAGGTTAACACCATGAAAGCTTCATAATTTTAATATAATTGCATCTAATTCTTTTTCCCTTTTTTACATTTTACAAAATTATTTTTTTGATGAATAAACTTATCTATAATCATTCCATCCAAGTTATAAGGAAATATGGAAAACTTACGTGAAGAAAACAGGAAACAGGTATCAAGTATGTGTTTATTTGGCTATCTTATATGAAATATCATTTAATTATAATGTCAGTGATAAGAATATGTGAAATATGTTATTTATGTGTATATATCGGGGACATTTTACGATAGGATAGGATTTACCTTTGCTTCTTTGGGTGCTAGGTTTCTGATCAGCTGAAGAACCGGATAAAGTTTCTGGACATTTCTTCTTTATCAGGATACATTATCCTATTGACTAGATACTATTACTTTTTGCTCATTGTTTACTGTTTTATTATGCTGAAATTTCTATTTAAACATGTTTTTAAGCCACTGAGTATGGAAAGTGTTTCTGACAAAACGGGTCTGCATATGCGCTTTGTGTCTGTATGTTTATGTGTACGTATATCTACACTAGTAAGTTATAGTAGGAAATAGGTGTTTTGAATGTTTGTATTTGTGAACGTGTGTATGTGTGTGTGTGTTTTTTCAATCATTTATTTCTCATCATGTTCCGCTCAATATGAAATTTACAAAGTACATATTACAGATTTATATATCAACATATTTTCATATTTTAAAATACTTAAAACAATTTATATTGTAATATAAAATTATAAAATCGAAATATACGTTCGAACCACTAAAATGAAACTGAAACACTGAAACCACTAAAATGAAACACTGAAATGTTCAGTTATGAAAATTTTGGTCAACTGTTCATTATTATTATTATCATCTCTATTTACATGTGATATATATGTGTGTGTGTGTGGTTCGTAGAGAGAGAGAGAGAGAGAGATCATATATTCGAAAAAATGGGATTCCAAAATAAAAAAAAAGTGTGATTGATATTTCTTTTATTGATTTCAGCGTATCTAACACGAACTATTCATTGAAAGGTTATTCGGAAATATCTCCTTTCGGACTTTTTTAAAAATTATTTTGGGTAAAGTCAGGAATAGATCTCCCCCCACTCACTAGCACTTTCTACAGGTCTGTTACAAAAAAAAAAAAAAAAAAAAATTCACATTCAACTAGCTCAGAGTGATACGGGGGGGGGGATCACACAGATAAATAATTCTAGTCCTGAGCGAATATATAAACCATTAAAATTCACAATAAGTGCAAATGTCTTACATCTGTTGTTCAACACATTTGCTCAAACGATTAGCTAACATTCTTGTAAATATTTTCACGATATTGTTTAAAGAACTATGCCTCTGCAGTTAGCCAGTCTAGGTAAAGTTCAATCTTGTGCTTAAAATTTACCCTAAACAGTTTGAACAGTTTCTTTCTCCCAAATAGATTTATACATTCTTCCTTCGTATGTGTGTGTGGATGGACACAGCATAGGAAAAGTAATTTAAAGCATTCGGTAATTGGATCTCTTTATACGGCGATTTATTATTTTTAGTATTCTTTAGGCTATCTATTTGCTTTGCCTATAGAATTAAGTTATATGTTAGAAATTTTAGAAATTTTCTTTTTAGAAGTTCTTTTTAGAAATTTTCCCTATGTTTTATATCGAAAGGACAATTTTAACAGTAATTTTACTTCTCATATTATTAATAACTGACTAAAACTCTTCACTATTTTTAATATTTTTAAAATTTCTTTGATCTATTTCGTAATAAATACGTTTTTGTTTTTTAAAATGATTTTTCTTATATGGCAATTAGAGATTTATTAATATTTTGTTCATGGAATTTCGTTTCTTTGGCAAACTTTGTAAATTCTTTTCATCTCTTTTCTTTTTGTTGTTAAAAAGCAATAAGTATTCAACCAAAATTTTTTATTCTTTCATTCAACCAACTTTCATTCAAACTTTCTATTGCCGCTTCATTTACAGACATAATTAAATGTTCATTAAACTGGCTAACTGAAAGATTATTAAAATAGATTCTATTAGAAATATTAGAGCTTCTCCAAAGCATTCCTTGTCTATAGGATCTTTATTAAAAAAATGGAGTGTTTGTTTGTTATCTAATTCTGGGACTATGTTTTGAAAGAATCTCTACTCTTAATACGGAGTGGTAAATGGTCAGAAATTTCAGGAATTTTCAATATTTCAAAATTTAAATGGAAATTTAAAAAAAAAAATAAAATCTGGTGTGAAACACTCGCACAACTTTCTCTTACTCAAATTAATACAATTTAACCAAGAAATTTTCTTTAAAATTGCAAACGTTATAATGTTTAGTTTGGTTGGCCATAAACATGGTGATAAGGAATTTATTTGCATACCTGAGCGGCCTTATGTGGTGCGCTCTCTGTATTTCTCTAAAGAAGCTCATTCCAATATAAGTGAAACGTGAAGTTTCTAGCAAACCACTGACGCAGTCTTAACCAGGAAAGTCAAGTGTTTTTAATGAAAATAGCCACGGAAGCCTAAAAAAAAATCAGTATTCAAAATGTATGTTTCTACAAATTATGTCGAATATTGTAATGTATTTTCATTTTCAATTGTCGAAACTTTTGAAATCATGCTTGCATTATAATATACATCGTTTCTTTTAACTAAGTTAACTTCGTATACAGTTTTATATTGTCTTTTTTTAATTCAAAGTTTTAAAAAAAATAATTTTCGCTCAAATAAACGGAAAGCGAAATATATTCGTTAACTTGATAGCTATATGGCGCCAAGGTTAATTAAAAATTTCCTTATTCTTCTTCTTCTTATTTTTATTATTTACCTCATCTACTAGAAGTTGTAGAGGCCTGACAAAGTTTCCAGGAAGGGATAAAGATGAGAGTTAATGAATTAGAGGGTTAGGATGACCAGAATGGTGAGAACGAAATTTTTTGTACCGATTTGAAATTCTTTTATATTTGTTACCATTAAGTCATTATGGATAGTTCTGTTGAAGAGAAAGTATGGAGTATACCACAGCCATGAGATATTGAGCCATAATCCAATGTCAGAAACGAAATATGATTGAGAAACAACTCTATAAAATGTCCTTACTAATCTCAGATTGACTTTCATGAATGAAAACAGCATATAGGTAAATTGAAATGTGGTGATTGGAACATTGAATGAGTTCTCTATTCTTGTTTAAAATTTGTATACACTATTTACGTCTATTTACACTGCATTCATTCTCTCGTACACACTAGTACCAGGGTGCCAACCCGGCTCAGGCCCATCCCGTGCTGAAAACAGTGGCTCCCGATTATTTACAATATTTAGATATTTACAAAGTGCAAAAAGATGGCCGCAACGACCAGAAGTTGCCACCCTGCATTGATCCTCCTCATACACACTCACGTACATCCATCAAATTACAAGTAAACTAAAACTATTCCTATCTCACACAATTTCAATATCATCCATCTGAAATGTAATTGGTGTAAATGTTGTAGTAGTGTAGTTTGTAGTAGTTTGTGTAGCACGAGCGGTTCTGTAAAGGGCTTGTGAGTATGTTGTAAGAGAAGAGAAGTAATAAGAAATAATTAAGAAAACACTGGTAGATTAAATTAAATATATTATCTTTAAAGATATTTAAATGCTTTTCAATAACACAGTAATTATGTTTATAAATCAATTATTTATATAGATAATTATTTATATAGATAATTTATATAGATAATTTTCTTAAGTACAAACTCTTATGTTTTAGCTAGATTGATTTAACTTAAACTGGCACTGATGTCTACTCGTAGAATGTCTGATTCAGACTGTCCTGAAAGAATGCCTTCTAATTGTTCGTTCAAATCTTCTCCTGTGAGAAGAAGGGGTAGACAATGCTAACAAGTTCATGAACTCTAAAAGACAATAGTGGTCTTCTACCTGAATAGTCCCTTTTGCCAGCGAATGTTACATTTTCTTCATAATGTGATAATTTCAAATTAAATATATATTTTGTATTTCTGGCATCCATTACACATCCTAATAAATACAGTCATTCTTAATAAATATCTGACGCACACAAACATACTTAAATCTACTTTGGGAAGGAGTACTCTAAATTCTTCGCCCCTTCATACCTAAAACCAATACCGTATACTAATATAGTAGATTGTTTACAAACGAAATAATAAAATAAATTATAAGAAATATATATATAAAAATCCGATCCCGCCAGTTCGAGTCCTTAAGTTCAGATAAGTTACAGAAGTGCATTGTATATCAGAACTTTATTTAATGTCAATTTTTATGGTCTGTCACATGACAGTATGTATTATATTGTAATATTGTAAGGCAGAAAAATAAGCTGCCGGCCAATAAAAATGATTTTTCTTCTTAAAACATAAAATAATACCTCACTTTAATAATATTATTATTTAAAATTTTTACGAACATTTTTTAGAAAGGAAGCGAAATTATAATAACATCACTTTGAAAAGTTCATAAGCAATATGTACAACTTTCATAGATCACAGATTTATTGAAACCAACGGGGATGGGGCTAAGTACCTCATTTTCTTATTTTATTTCAAGATATATGGAGCTCCGAAGTAATGATAGACTGATGTATGAAAGATTGTTAGGATTGTCTACTTCTCTTACACAGTTCTTGGAGAAACACAACACAAACATGTCCGCAAACTTTGAAAACATATGAACTATTTCAGAGTTGAAAATTTTTCCTTTGCCACTTGCCAACCATCTTTTTCCTTGTTTCATTAATAACTGTCAAACTTAAACTATTATTTATATATCTTTTAATTTTGTTTTGTTCTAGTTTTCACCCTCACGAACAGATCACCGGCAAAAGTGAGTAAAAAATTTGTTTTAATATTGCAATTTTATTTGCCCAATTTATATTTTTAATTTTTTTTTTCCAGACTTCTCAGAAAAGATTATATATATATATATATAATCAAACCTATGTGGACTTACGGACTAGAACTGTGAGGTTCAGCCAAACCTACAAACGTACGAAATATTCAGACTTTCTAATTCACAACTACTCCGACAGATAGTTGACGCTCCCTACTATGTCACAAACCTCATTTTCCATAAAGACTTCAACATGGCTTACAAAATACATGACTACAACTTGCCAAGACAAAATACCTCAAATACCGTACCGCTTTCTCTCATTGCTCTAATCCATTTGTACAATCTCTTGTTCTATTACTATCCCTGACAATACTCCACGCCATTTGAACCACCAATGGCTCAGAGATTTTTTTCAGAATTGATCAAGCATCCCTACGGCATCCCGTAGAGCGTGCTACCATTGGGTAGTTTCTCTCCTACTGCTCTTCACACCAATATAATATCTCTTAACTTACTTACTTATTCAATATACATACATGTGTTATACAGATTGTAAATTTCAAAATAAAATTAAAAAAAGATGAAACCAATGACATTACCTCTTGTCTAGCCTTAGAGGTGAGTTATGCCCTTATCAGAGACATTTTCCTTAGTAGCCTGCTACATTTTGTGGTCATCGACCGGTTTCGGGCCTTCAGTTTATACATTCGACTGAATTTGCTCTGTGCAAGTCTGTGTTATCACACTTGTCTGACAAACGCATCCTGAGGATGGGCGAACGCCCGAAAGCGGTCGATGACCACAAAATGAAGCAGGCTATCACGGAAAATGTCTCTGATGCTTTTCAGCTTTGCGGAACCAACCTCCACAACAACAGTTATGCACGAAACCTAAAATGGAACTTACACTAAAGACATTCGGTATTTTGTCCGTCGTAACATGCGTATTAGTAATATTCCTTATGTTATGTAACTAATATGCATGCTACGACGGATAAAATACCGGATGTTATCCAGCAATGCGGACCCAGCCACATTTTCAACTAAAGACATTGCTAGCAGTTCTACAAAAGATCTTGACACTTAAAAATTGATCAACTTACATTCCCGTCATATTCCCACTTTACTTAATAGATTTTGATTTTTTTTGAAAACTGGAATATCAGCTACACATATAAAGAACTACAACTTCAATGTGAAATATTTCTCTTGGAAAATTTCTTTTTTTAGGAGGTTATAGGGCGGGATGATATTAGGCTTTCCACTTAAGTAACTTTGATCCTTTCATCTGTATAATATAAATAAAAATTCAATCCTTGCCAAAATCGGTTGAACGGAAGTGCGACTTTACTGAGCAGTTTCATTCAAGTTACAGACAAGGATTTTTTCTTGATAAAGTTACTAACGAGTTTCCTTGAACTTGGTATACAAACAACGTATGTATATATCACAAAAGTACTTATCCTTTTGTTAGAAATTTTTTTCAAATAAGTACATTTTAGGGGGGTTTGGAGGAGCTTTTTGTGGAGCCTTCTAATGTCGTTTTTGGTTTCATATGATTGTCTCTTACTGCGTAATATTACAATTCTAATTGACAGATTTTCTTCATTTATCTGCATTTAATATTGTCTAGGTGGTATTATTTAATACCAGGGAAGGGACCAAATCCTACGCTATCCAAAACTCCATTGGGCTCAATCTGTATTAAGACGGATCTGTTTCTTACTCTGCCTCACAAACTCTACAAAAGGGGCCCCATTCATAAATTACAATGCCCAGTAAAGTATCCAACCAAATGCCTGAGAGAGAGGTCCGTGAAAGACACAGCAACATCTCACTAATAGACCTGTCCGGGACCCCCACCCACCAATGAGCATCTTAGACTGCCGACAATCCACTGAGCTCATTCATGGGGTTCAATGAAACTATCCACGACTAGAAGCTTGTGCCCGAAAACACACCAACAGCATGCTCAGGACCGATAAAAGAGAGTGAGGCGCTTAATTTAGAAAATTTAACCACCTTCCCATTCCCATATGACCCATATGAAGTACACGCTTCAAGAAAGAAAGTTCCTCCAGTCTTTTCGAACATTCTAGTACCAACTTGAAGAGACGAGACTGAACGCCTTCAAGCTTGAATGCCCGAGAAAATACAAACATCTTTTAAGTTAGTGTTACGTACCCGCTCATCTACAATATAACAAAGAATAAAACAGTGTTCATTCATCAAGATATATTGCCAAATGATCTCCTATCTCAAAAAATAGAGATCGAAACCGATGTAACACCGGAGGTAATTATCAGGAATAAGACCTGATGGACCCAACCCAATCTCCCCCACTGATACTGTAAGAATGATTGAAAGCAAAAGTCTTCAACATTCTACTAGAAGGAAAACCTGTAATAGGTACCTTTAAAAATATCTCGCGATGAATAATAGAATGTCCATAACGTTTTCCTTGTCAAAAATCTGCCTGTTTTAATTCTGTAATAGACTTTCATTGCCAGGTTTTTCATCTTCACAAAAAGCGGTGTAATTACAAACAAAATATTCCCATAGCAACAGCTGGCATGGTACGTATCGCACCGGTCCCGCCAGACAAGCCAAGCATTGAATATCCTTAAACAGCAGTCTAGCGGCTCTTATCTCAATGTGACACCAGTCTAGCTGGTAAAATTGGACATTAAAATTAAATGTGACTCCGCGTATAGAGAGCCTAATGGATAGCGCGCGCGCCTTTGTTCCAGTATCCATGGTTTTCCAATGTTGTTAATCCAACATCGTGAGAACATGTTGGAAGTAATAATTAGCAATCTGGCGATCTGGAAGGCCAGCTTACCGGTCCCTGTCTCCCGATCCAGCGGCTACTGAATATCTCATTCACTTTTCTTCTCGCCACATCGCCAGATTTAACCCCTCTTGAATTTTTTCTTTGGGGATATCTCAAAGAAAAAATTTATGTCGGGAACCAAAAACTCCAGAAGCACTTAGACATAATCCGAACCTGCTTAGCAATTGCAACTGCGATACGGTTAGCAACTTCAACTGTTGGGCAGCGTTTGAACTAGTGCAGGTTAAGCCGAGGAGGTCATTTTGAATAAATAGGAATTATATTTTTATAGATTTTTGTAAATAAACTAGAACATTTGTTTTGTTTTAATGATGTTTTACCTGATTTTTAAGCCCTTATGGTTCTAAAATAGGTTTCAAGTGTTGTCAGCATTTGAATTCTCTTATTTATTAGAAATTAATAAGAAAATCCACTTTTAATTTTAGTTTATGAAACATAGAAATAGGAAAAAACGACGAAAATTTAATCTTTATGGTTGAATATCTCGGCAACGGTTTGAAATATTGAAGTGAAATTAACAGCATTTTTCTTCATTTTTTTTTAGTAGTTTTCAATACAGTAGTAAAAAGTGAGGGTCAAAAGGAAATCCCCACTTTCAATCATCGATTTAAGGTGTAAGGCGACAACAAAATCAAATAACATTAATACCATCATAAACTAGAGCGCAAATACTTCAACAAACGTTATGTTCACTTTTTGGATATACTTCTTCGTTTAAGAGTTATTTCAAAAGTGGTCCGTTTAAATGGGACACTCTATATATATATACATACATACTCACTCGATATATTTATATACCGAGCATACAAATTACTCTCTAAAACATAATTATATACATGCATAATTAATGTGCGCACGTAGATAAAATGTTGTGGAGAATGCTTCTCGGATGGACTACTAATTACTAATATAGCAATATCAATAGATTATCCAAATTATTTTATCGTTAAGATAATTTTGTTGTTGTTAATATTCAGGGAAGGCAGTTGGACATACGAATGACAATGATGTACATGGAGGCTGGTCGAGGTCTACCAGATCTTAGGCTGCAAGTGCCGCCAATAAACAATTTCAATATACTTCCTTACTATGTGGTATAAATAATTATACATCTTAATTAAACATATGTTCGAGAATAAGTTTAAATATTATGTAAACTTAAGATAAAATATAAATAATTTTAATTATTACAATATTTAATATGACATATGTTATTAATGTCGGTAAAACAAAATGTTTAGTTTTACGCCTCATTGAGGGATTTCTCGTATTTTTAGCAAAACGTGGTATTTAATTTTGCGTGATTTACAAGTATTACATCAAATATGTCAATGGAAAATCGGGGTAAATCAACAAAAATCCAAATATATAGTATTTGCTCCCTCCTATTTACCTCAATAATATTCCAATTCCTATTATGAATCAAGTGAGATCTCTATCTCGGACTCTAACTGGACAAAAGACTCAGATGGAAGCCTCATACTCGACTAAAACGGATAGACTGCAATAATAGATACAAAATGTTAAAACGATTACTCGACAAACCCTGTAAACTGACACTAGCGAATAAAAGACAACTATACAATTCGTTACTGGCACCCATATGGACATACGGACTGGAACTGTACGGGACAGCCAAACGAACTAACCTCAACCGCATACAAACTCTCCAATCCATAATCCTTAAAACCATAGTAAATGCCCCATTTTACGTCTAAATATTACATTTGTCTCTGATTTAGCCCAATCCCGGCCACGATAAATTCCATTCCAAACTAATTCCATTAATCCTCTCACTATCCTCCAGAACAATCCCTACCAAACCTAATTTCAACCTTCCCACAAAACCCTCCTAACAATGAATTTTCCCGGTAAAATATTTTAAATAAACATCGTAGCTCTTAATATGTTATTGTTCCGCAAAGCTGGAAAGCATCAGAGATAATTTCCGTGATAGCCTGCTTCTTTTTGTGGTCATCGACCGATATTGGGCGTTCGCCTATCGTCAGGATGTTTTTGCCAAAACAGTGTGATAACATAGACTTGCACAGAGGAAATTTAGTTGTTTTATACTACAATTTAGTTGTTTAATACTAGTGTATCAACTAAATTTGCTTTGGGAAACTCTATGTTATTACACTGTTTTGACGAAAACATCCTGATGATGGGTGAACGCCTGAAACCGGTCAATGACTCTCAAAAAAAAGCAGGCTATCACGGTAAATATCTCTAGTTCTCTCGGTATGTTAATATACCGAGTTTTTTTTTTAAAAAACCACGGTTAAAGCCGTTTTTGAGAAAATCCAAAAAAATTAAAAAATCCAATCATTAAAGTGGTACACCTCTCTGACCGATTTTAATCCAAATTTGGCACGATTGCAATCTATTTTACTTAGTACCCACGGTGCTGGGGTATAGCCCACCCGTAATTGTTAGCAATAGTAATAATAATAATAGTACCCCACAAATGAACGGTAAAGCATGAACAAATTCCAGTTACTTTTCTATACTATTTCATTTGTTATATCGTTGTTTTTTTTTTTTGAATTTTTCATTTTTTGATATTTCCGAATTCATTTAATCCTTCATATTTTTTTTGGCCAAAATCTCCAAAATCTGCATTCCGATACTCTAAATGCATTTTAAAGTTCAGAATTGCTTCCAAATATTTAACTTTATATGTATCCCATTCGATAAACTTTAGCAATGCCGTCCTTTTTGATCCTGAAGAAGCAGCCATGTGAGGGGGCCATTTTACTAGATTTGGAACCACAGAACTATTTCATCCAGCAAATACACTTAGTCCTTTAGAGTACACATGAGCGTCCTTTGTTAGACTAGACTAGACTAGCATCGATCTCACGGGATCGTGAATTTTAACACTATTTAGATTAGTCTAACTTCGGTTTACATTTATTTACATTGATCTAAACAGTCCCCCGGAAAAATATCTACACATATACAATAACAAATAAATGCTTGGATGTATGTAGTGGGACTGGCTATAATGCCAAATCGACAGCCTGAAAGATCTATTGTATGGGGATCTCTTAAGATTTCTGGATAGAATCTAGTCGATTTAGTTTATATGTAATTGTTAGTGAATTGCGTGTAATGGTGAGCTAGAATTTACCATTTGCGTAGAGCCTAAGTGAGTTGTGTGAAAGTGTTGTGGGTGTTGTCAGGCTGAGCTATCCGCAAGGAGGCCAAGATCCTTGAAGAAGTGGCTAGTCCATTTTCCTCTCTCTTTGAAAAACAAATGCCTGGAGTGAACACTTAAAAAAAAAAACAGCATTTAATATTAATTAAAACAATTTTTACAAAGTTTTTTAATCGATTCATAATAACAAAGAAATATTATAAATAAGAAATTATTTATTCTTTGTTTAAGAACAATGCACACCTATAAGGAAATATACGTAGCTTTGAAGGTGGAACTATAATTGAATTTTATTAATAGACCAAGTGAGGCGGCTAATTTTTATTCATGGAATAAATGTTAAACCAAATATTATTGAACATTCTTTACTAAAAACTTTTATAGTTCATCAAGACATGAAAAAAAATCTACAAACATCTTGCGTTTTAGGTTGAAATACGTGACAGGCAAAGGCGCAGAATGAGATGTAATTAGTAGATCTGTTTTGTAACAAAAGATTCCACATTTAATGAAGTTATTGTCTGTGTATGTATAATGTTTTATATCAAATGCGGGATAATCTGTATTTAAAATTATAAGAAAAAAAAAAAAAAATTATTTTCTATGTGCATTCATCGTTTCGTACTTCATTATAGTTCATAATATAAATATATTGTTGTTTTTTTTTTAAAAAAAAGAATTGCGTTTCATATCAGTAAATATTAGTCTAAGAAATTAATATATAATGAAAATTTTTCTGATCTCCTTGAAATTTTTGACTAATTATTTTTAAGCGTAGAGTTTGGACAGACATTTAAATAAATGCAAGATGTAATAAACTCAAGAATATTAATAATTTTAATTCCAAAAAAATTGAGTGGACTGATCAAAGTGAACTGTATCTTGAGATTTGTATTTTTTTCAAGGTAAGAAAAAAATGAGGCTGCCGATTGCACCTCAAGATATATGGTACCAAAGGTGGTTGGTGGTGAACTGTCGAAGATGTTGATATTGTTAGAATGAAGATGAAATCTCGCTTCTGCTTTCATATATTTAGTTAAATATCTAAAAGCGAGATTTAGGTAAGCCACTTTCAGGTAGGTAGTCTGATTAGGCAGACACCACCTTAACAGCGTTGTCTGACAAGCAAAAAAGGTCAAGGTGGAATTTTAAGCTGCATAAACATGATTGAGTACTAATGGTTGAACTCCCATTTATCAATTATATTTGGAAACTGGTAAAAAACGTATATGTTACCGCACATTAGAGCTAAATGCAAATTATATATGTAAAATATTGAATTATAATTCTGGCCAACTTCTGTATATTGTAGCTATGGAGGGTATTAAAACAAAGAATAGTCCATGGTTTAAGCAATGGCTAAATTTGGCAGAATATCTAGGCTGCATTCTAGATAGATAACTTATAACAGTAGAAAGATGGTATGAGCAAATGGTAAATGTAATAACAAAGAAATAGACAATTTTAGAAACGAGCTATTTATTTTGGTATTTGGTATCTGGAGTATCATTTATTATATAAAAAACTTGATTGTAATTGTGGTGGTTGGTTCCGCAGAGCTGGAAAGCATCAGAGATATTTTCCATGATAGCCTGCTTCTTTTTGTGTCATCGACAGGCGTTCGCCTATCATCAGGAAGTTTTTGTCAAACAGTGTAATAACATAGACTTGCACAGAGCTAATACAGTTGATTCTCTATTAGCGTATTAATAATACACTGGTGATACACAACTGTATTAACTGTATTTGCTCTGTGCAAGTCTATGTTATTACTGTTTGACAAAAACATCCTGATTATGGGCGAACGCCCGAAACCGGTCGGTGACCATAAAAAGAAGCTGGCTATCACGGAAAATATCTCTGAAACTTGATCATAATATTATATATATTAATGATGAATTTATTTTGGATTTAATTAGAACAATATTTAAAAGCAAGATGCGAATTATTTAATTTAAATTATAAACCATGGATAAATGATATTGTGTATATCTGTTCAATGTGTAATTTAAATGAAGATGAAAATATGTTGTATATAATAGGTAACTGTCCTATTATCAGTGGTTTTAGGAAAAAATATTTGGGACAGAATGTTTTAAATGAACAAGTTATTTATGTGGTTAAACGGTAAGGATTGGTATAATTTTATATATTTTTAAAAAAATGGTTTTAAAGTACAGACAGTTTTTAGTTTCTGAATTTAACTTTAATTAAGATTTATATATTTCTATCTCATAAATTAATTATTGTAAATGTTTATTGTATTTTAGTAATTTTTATTTTGTTTTTCTATTTATTGTTAAATAGAAACTTAAAAATTAATTCGAATGACAACTCCTGGCAGACGGATTTCCATTGCCTAACGAGTGTTTTTTTTATATTTAATGTAATATAATATTATATATTTGAATAAATAAACACATTTATCTATTTATCTACTTATGGTTGAGTCGGCAAGGTTAGGAAAGCATCAGAGATATTTTTTTTTTTAAAGTGTGTATACTGATTTTGTTTTGTGCAAGTCTGATTTATCGCCCTGTTTTATCTAAACATCCTGATGATAGGCGAACGCCCGAAACCTGTAGATGACCACAAAATGAAGCAGTTCACATCACGGAAAATATCTCTGATGGTTAAGTACGTTCATTGTATTATTGAGATATTCAAATAGTGGCTGCTGTAATGACATGGCAAAGTCATTGACATCGGCAAAGTACGCCAAAGAAATAATTTACAAAAGGTGAAAACAGTAACACTGTTGGCCGCCGACAGCCGCGGTCAACCAAACAAACAACAAAGCCTTTTCATCAATTCTCACATCAAAAAGGCAGGCACCGCGATAACTATGGCCACTAAATAAGGTCAGAAAACTACGAAGGTCGCACAAGGCCGCACACTAAGACAGATATCTTGGTGTGAGTGTGAACAACAATATATATAAACTCTATGATATACGACGAAATTATTATTATATCATCTACGACCAAACTATACACGAGCGGCAATTCACAGTTATATTCAACTTATCACTCTCGTAGTTGTGCACTTTAGTTCGTTATTTTAACCATTCTAAATTATTATCTTCTATTTATTATTAAGCATTTTATTATAGTTATTAGTTACCATTTATCACGTTAAAATTATTGTTAAAATACAGTTTATTTTTATATAAAAAACCTTTAATAATTCAAGCACTAACTTCCAAATCTCTCAAAACTAACTTCCGCCCTCTTCAAGACATCCGCCCAGGAATCACACATCAAAAGATTCCATTACATCTAATATCTGATTCCATTACACTGCCCACTTGCTTTGTGGCATAATTTAATTAGCCCTAGAAGTGAGGATCACTTTGGTAGAAGATTATTATTCTTGCTGCTTTACGGAAAATAAACAATTTTAAAAGTATCCACAAGTCTATACTTAGTTCTTCTTCTTATGTTCAAGTGACATTTTAGCCCTATTGTAATGACATTCATAACTTTTAAAACAGATGGAGCGTCTATCCAACATTCTAGCATACATAGGGTTCACACTCAATAAAGTCCCCTTTGTAATTTAATTAAAATGAATTATCATGCTATAATGATAATAATAGCCTACCCGTAGGTGAAAGCAATCCAAACACTTACACTTCGTACAGAGGACTTGTAGAACTAATTTTAAAATTAACTACGAATCATCCTCACTCAGTTAAATCTTCATTGGCCTTGAATATATAAAATCCTACAAATCTAGATTTAAAATATTACAAAGTCAGAAGAGTTGGATGTGCGCTTGACCAGAATCAAACTGTACAAAATTTAATTAATTAAACCTGTAGCAAGCTGGGACCATATACGTTGTGCTTATTGTCAGTAAGATTTTGCTACAAGGAGAAGTTTTCTAAGCAAATTACCAGGAGTTCTTGAATAAAAACAGCTATTTTCAAAATTTGCATCTTTTATTGATTAAATTGATTTTAACGTTCTTTGATATTAAATGAAATTTATTAATTTTTAATAAGATTAGATATTCTTTTATGTTTGATTTAGCGTGCATTTATTTTGTTATTCTACCTAATTTATTTTATTCTACCTATTTTTGTTTCTTTTACTTGAATCATTTTTTTTTGTTTCAATCTCAAGGTTCACATATATATATTCTTCTCCTACCTTAAAGAGCTCTTGAAAAAAAAAGCACCAATCATACCCGAAACGTTAAGCGTAAAAGAATTCTTGTTTAATTAAAAAAACTTCTCTGGCCATTGCGATATAAACATCTCGTTACTATTTTAAGAATATATTTAAAATACATGTAATATGGCTACAATTATGTGGATCATGTAGAAAATTAACTCTCTGGTGTTATGGATATTCTCACCAGGGAGACAAAAAAACCACACACGCTTACCCATACAAGCCATTATTCGTACATTTTTTCGACAACAAAACATGTATTTGCGGCGAAAACCAGTTTCGATAATATGACAAGATCGCGATTACTTCCTCTTACAGTAGTAAGAGAAAGTAGTATTTTGTTGAAGGAAGCTGAATTTTACACATTTTTAGTTTCTACCACATATCAGATATCCTTGAATGTGACTACAATTGTAAATGTCTTTGGCATGTCTCAACAACCAGAAAACACCTGAAATCAATAATTTTTTTTGGAAATATTGTTAAAAATATGTGATATGTTTCTATAAGTGCAATTAACATTCCATGTTTATTGAAGAAACATATAAGTCTTTTCAAAAAAAATACGGAAAATCTCAGTAAAAAGGTTCAATAATGTCATCCTTCCATTTAATCTATTTTTTAAACTTAGAATTCTGGCAATGTCTTCTAATGGAGCCTATCGTGAACGATAGAATCGTAAGTTGTCATAAAAAAGGATTTTAGATGAAAGATTAATGTTGCAGTTCTTCAGAATCTCCAATAATCAATTCTTCTGTAAAATTGTTTGAAATAAAACTGATAGGCTTATATGATTTAGTCACCCCAATTCGAACATTCCATTCGCGCTGGATAGCCAACCCTATGTCAACGTTTGAGGAGCGGACAACCTCTCTAGGACACTTCCAATTAACGTTACTTCCCCTAATTCCTGTCGAACCTGATGCTTCCTCCCCCCTTTTAAACTCGTAGTATGGGAGTTGGATAAGCCATCTACTCACGGGTTATTGTGACCTTACAAACAACCTAACCGTACATATTTAAACGGTAATTACAGAACTATTACATGTAAACACACAACACTCTTACACGCACATAGACAGAGATTTGCTAAAGTAAAGCCCAATCCAAGGCGTTATGCGTTCCGTACCGAAAGATTAATAGCACAGGGGTATAGCATCGCGAATGAAGCCTCCGGGACACCGGGCAAACCAGGAGTATTTAGTCTTGCCCGGCTATTACGGGGTTCTATTCGGGTGGACGACTTAAATCCCAGCTCTTCTTGGAAAAAAGTCGAGGAAAGAAATTAATTGGAGGCAATGTGAGCGGAGATAAATCCATAACCACTGCTGCCAAGGCATTGGTAAGTGCAAGATTGGGAGCTACCCAAAGCCTGAGGAGTGAGGCTCCGCAGCCATTATGTGGTAAATAAGTGACCGCCAAAGATCAGGCTCGCATGGCAGGAGGTTCAGCGACTAGTGCGGCCAAGGCAAAAGCTGATTCAAATTCCAGCTTCAAGGCGGCAAGGCTAGGAGCTATTGAAAAAATGAGGAGGAAAGACCTGGAACAAGGGTGGGCTCAGAGCTTTCCTCTGCGATAAACCTTCCATAATTTGTATTTTAGAGATTTTAATTTTCAATATGAAGCACGAGGGAGACATTATTATAAAGAGATATAATTACACGTATTAATTTACTATTGAAACCCGACTGTTGCAGTTTTATCCAGAATCTATTAGTACAAATAGAAGAAGTCCGGAATCTAGTAGTACAGAAGTCCGGAAGAAGCAAAGCATAAACTAATCTTTTAAGTGATATATTAAAAGATAACACTGATTTCAAAGCAAAAGCATTAGCCAATTCTACCTTTATGTAACCCAGTCGGTTCTGGCAAAAATTATTTTCCTGAGACCAAGGAATCATTCTTTCAAAAAGAATTGATGCAAATATTTTTGTAATTCTATTGAGGAGAGTAATTGCTCTATGGATTTGAACTACCACTTTCCTTGTAAAATAGCTTCTTTATTACTTTAGACCAAGTAACAATCACACTTTCTGTTTTAAATACTTCGTTGAATAAATTTCAAAGGTAATGCTGCCATGACCATCTCATATTTTTATAAAATTCGAAAGTAATTCCATCTTTGCCTGGCATCTTCTTCTTCTTTTAAGGACATCAATACTTTTTTTGCAATTCTTCCAATGTTTTTCAAGTTGTCAAGAAGTGGGTTCCAAATTTTTAGCAAGTTTAACGAATTATTCTCTTAACGCGACGATTGACAAATTCCATTTTTTGTTGTTGTACTTTTAATTACTAAATAATCGTGAAGTTTTTTACCAGATTCCATGAAAGTTGAGTGTTTAGAGGTGCCGACAGTAAAGCTGAGATATATTGTAGTCCTGAGTTTGTTTTCAGGCTTGGCCTTGAATTTTATTTGATATGTAATTATGAATATTATGTAGTAAAGTATGTTTGCTATTCTTCTCTGACCACTGTTCATGATCGGCAGTTGGCCATAAAGCCAGCATGAACAAGCAGGTTCCCTTAAGTTCCTCCCACTTAAGAGTAACATATCTGTTTGAAAGATTGAAATCAGAAAGAAGGAATTGAATTTTAATCAAAGCCAAGAATATTTGAAAAGTAAATCGATACAAAACTTTCTGAACATTTCTTAAGAAAATATTGATAAGAACTGATTCTCTAGAAATGTAGTCAATTTTTAATTAGTTTAACGGTGAGCTCATTATGTACCGTCAAAGTTAATTTCTGTTATAACTTGTTAATTGAATTAGAAAAATTTCTCCGAGTTAATTTAGACAGCCACATTCTAATAAAACAGAGTCCTAGTTACCAAAATTATAAAGGAAAAATTAAACTGAAAAAAGAAAATTTTAATGAATGAATCCTTAATTGAATTATACTTTCACTTTTGTTTTTTGGCCTTAAGGTATTTGTTCTTATCCTTTTATTTTATTATTATTGTATTCTTCATTATTTTATATTTTCTTCTTTGTCCTTATTAATTATAATCAGTTTTAATAAATACAAAGTTTTGTAATTAATGTAAACGTTTCGATTTGTAATTTTTTTAAAACAAAAAAAAAAATTAATAACCAAAACTATCAAAATCTATAATTCAAAGTTAGTATTATATTTGCTGTTTATGGTGATCTTTTTTAAATACAGGTTTAGGGATATATTGCTTTAGGTAATTATGCACTGAGACCTGAAAGATCTATGTGTTCCTAGAGCCTTCTCAGTGCAATCACGGCCTTCGGGCAATACTATCTCGTTACAGGTAACATTGCCCATCACCGGGTAATGAGTTATGGAGGTTACTAGGAAGAGAATCTAAGGGCTAACGTTGCTAGACTCGAATCAGCTCTGCGGACCCAATCACAATAAATATGATTTTAAGTTCACTTTTGATAGAAATGATTTTATAATATCAATATAATGTTTGGCTGTTGTTTTAATCAAACAAGCAAAATATTAGTTGGCTGGGGCTAAAAGAAAAAACTTTTTGTCCTTAAAGTTTATTCAACGTTTCGGACACTTTTGGTGTCCTTCCTCAGTAACTGTTAAGGTAGGATAGAGAGTTAAATGTTATGATTAGAATATTTATGTTTAATAGAATAATGTTTATTTAAATGGTTAGAACTTTTAATACTCTATCCTTCCCTTAACAGTACCTGAGGAAGGACACAAAAGGTTTTTTCTTTGGCCACACCAACTAATATTTTGTTTATTTTCAAAATATTTTAATAATTTAAAATACTATTTCCATACTAAAGCTTTTAAAGTTCACCTTTCTCAAAGGTTTTTTCGTTGGATGATTAAAAAAGAATAACATGTAAAATAAGTCATATACATCACAATATTGATTGGGATATCTCATTTGACTATCCCAATCTAACTATCTCTGACTGAGCTATCTATTTCACTATTTCAATTGGGACGTCTATTCATATTGCCGCAATATATTTTCATGATATCCTTACAATCTGCGAAACTTGAGACCACAGAAGGCACAGTGTGTTTAGTATTATGATAGATTCTGCAGAAGTGTGGAACTGTGGGGACGATCTGGACAGAACTAAGGAATATTACTGAACACTTTGTGGTGGATGATAAACGAAAGGAATATCATTTTAGTTTTAAGGAATCACTTTTTCATTCACTTGACAATATTTTGGAGAGTTGTCAATGGATAGCTACTCCACTTTTGTATATTCCGTCGACACTTTAAATCAAATTTACTTGATGTATTTTTATTTCTGGATTTTTATGGTGCACAACAGCTATGGGCCTTTGCACCTGTTTCTAATTTGTAAGGACTCATCCGGGATGCATATCCATACCCACCAGTCTAACAATTTCTACAGCAAACCAACAATCTTGGTCTAAACATATTCCTCTAGTCCCTTATATTACTTATAAAATAAATGCCTATACACAAGACACCAGCAAACAATTAAACACGTACATATGTACAGCTAGTTTCACAACAAATGAAATAGATGAACCTCCTTAAGATATTAGAAAGTCTTATTGATATTACCCTCGTTGTCTCCTAATACATCTGTAAGACTGGTCGGCAAATTTACCTTTCCCCGCGCGTTTACATATTTCGAACATTCCAATAGAATATGCGGGATCGTTAATGTCGTATTGCAAGCGCTGCATACCGGCTGAGGTTCTCTTCGGAATATGTGGCTGTGTGTCAACATGGTGTGACCGAGTCTCATTCTCGCTAGGACAACTTCTTCTCGCCGAGACTCTCGATTTGAGGTTGACCATTTCTTTGTGGTACCCTTGAAATTCCTTAGTTTATTTGACAGCTGCACTGATTGCCATTCCTTTTCCCAGTTTGAAGGATATTGTTTTTTTAGAAAAGCTTTCCAATCGACTGCAAGGACACGTTCGTCTCTACAAGTCATTGATGCCGCTTCTTTAGCAGCTTTGTCGGCAGATTCGTTATCTCTTATCCCCACATTACCGGGAATCCAAATAAAGGAGACTTCTTTATTTTCTCGTAGGCATAGTTCCAAGAGCGTATGTATGCACTGAATCAAGAAACTATCGGAGTCCCAATTGCCTATCATCTCCAGTGAGCTCCTTGAATCGGAGCAAATAATATATTTCTTAGGTTCATTGTAGTTTCGAATATGTTCTAGGGCTTTGTACACAGCGAATAACTCGGCTTGATGCATTTATATGCAGCTGTAAATATATCAATAAAATAAAAAGAAGTTTTGAGGAAGTAATTTATAAATTCTGCATTTTTGCAATATCTTTAGCAGGGTAATTAATCCCTCTCATGTATCACACACACACACTCTTTCTCTCTCTGTAATGAGTTTAAAATTTATTGAAAATTAAGTGATAGAATAAGGCTTTTGATTGATAATATACATTGGCGGCCCAATTCCGAGGAAAAATTTTTTTTATATAGTAGATGGCAAATATTAATAAAAACGAAAATGTGAACCAATAGAAAAATATATGAGTGCCCAAATTATAAGTGGCCATTAACTAACCGGCAACTTAGATTATGCGTGGTTTATCTTACGCAAGTTTGACTGTATTAAAAAAAAAAAAAATCTGGTTGCATCAATTTTTTAATTAATACAAGGTAATTAATAAATTTTCCTAAAAAATTTGAACGTCAAAAATGCTTAGTTAGGCTGGCCATAAAAAAGGTGGTAAGAATTATATATAGGATATTATAGGACACGTTCGCAATACTTCCTTTTTCTAGGAATAAGAAAAAGTAATATGAGCCGTCCAAATATCGTCAAATTCGCTAATATTTGTTGCCAATCGTCGGTCGGTTGTCTGATAGAGATATGCGTATTCTTACAGTAATATTTTTCAGTAGCGTAATAAAATATAACATATTTTGACATTTTTTTTAAACAAAATTGTTCAACTAAAAATCATTTAGTTCAGCTTAATCATTTATATTATAAAACAAACATAGCTGTATTCGAAACGAAACATCACATGGCTGCATCATGAAATAATTTAAATGTTTGTATTTTTACATTTCTCTTGATTTTCTTTTATTTTAATTTTTCTGTGTTAGTTATTGATTCTATTCATCAAATAATATACAAATTTCGAACCAAAAAAAGTGTCGAAAGAAAGTGAGTCAATAAAGCCCGCGGACGAACATGGAATTCATTCTGGCTCCTTGATTACAAAAGCTTGCCCCTCACCCTTATGTAGATAATAGAAACAATCTATTTCTTAAATATTTTATAATTTTACTAATAAGTCTTGATACCTACTCACAACTACAAATTTCATTCCATCACATTCACCAGCCTTCTAAATGAATCAAGATTAATTACAGAAGATCCATAAGGTGTGTGAGATTTATCGCACCCTAACCACTAACTAGGCGACATAGTTACATTGATTACCTAGTTAGAATACTAACCAAGACAATGACGTGGGATTTCATATGCTAATAATTTAGTTAAGATGAATAATGTATCATCTACTGGATAAGCTTATGCTTGTCCACTTAGGACATTACTTACATCAAATGTAAGATATTAATCTTGTGCAATATTAATCTTAATTCCAATAACATATCTATGTTCGAATATTCGGATAAACACTTATATGTTGCAAGAAAATTAATAATATTGCCATCGATCGATCGTTCGATGTATGTTTTATATCTCTTTTCTTCAAATATATCTAGTTGTAAGTCAAATAAAACTTACAGTACATTAAAAAAAAAAAATATAGAAAATTTACGACAAAATTAAAAATATTTAACCCGACGTAATTGATAAAGTAGCTAAGGACGAAGGCTGCGTCAGCCACAGGATTAAGTTTCAATAATTGTGAGTAATAGGCGTCCAAGTACCAATCTGTTGTTTTGAATGGAGGAAAATATCATACTTCATAAACTAATCTAATCCCAACAAAATAGCGCCAGTCGAATTTCAAAACATAACGTACTTGCAAGGAAAGATGGAATTTGATAGATTTCCTATATCTTCTTAGTGAATATTACGGTATCCGCAGGTGTAAATGATATTCACCATTTCAGAGGTACCAGTTTTCATTAGTTAAAATGCCATCGTCAGAGGATGAAGATGCTCTTAAAATTATTGACTAAACACTGCTCGAATTAACTGGAAACAAAAAATGTTTGATGTCAAAAACAAAATAATAAAAGAATGGTATTTGTAATGTGTTTAAAAGTGACTTACATCTTGTTGTCGAGAAGTTTACAATATTTTATAGAATGAAGAAAGCAAACTTTTGAAAAAAAACTACGGGTGCCCGGCATTAAAAAACAAGGGATACCAATTGTAGAGAATGTGTATCTACCGAAGAAAACGACTTCTTATAAATCTGCGGTAAGTAAACATAACTATAAATAACAATTCATTTATTTAACAATACAAAAAAAAAAAAAAAATTCAAATCTAAACACAATAAATCATGATGCATGGAGCAAAACATCATTATTATTTATCGTTTTGGTGTAAAGCAGGATTTTCAGATACACTTGCCTATATTACTGTGCTGTACAGGGTTTGTACACATGTACATTGCCAGACATCTTAATAAAGAATGTTTGAATTAGTACTGTTCAGTATAAGATTGAGAAGAAGCGAATTGTTCAGTTCCTGTAGAAAGATAAAATTTGGTGGTATGCCGAGGGCATTATGGATATAGAATTCCTGGGAGCCGCTGTGAAGTAGAGGATTACAGTGGGCGTTTCGTGCAAGATTTCTCCTGCGACCTGTAAAAACCCACTTTGAATTTTCGTTTATGATGGGTCTAGCTTTTTTTTTTTTTTTTCTTGATGAAGTCTCGCAGTAAATTCATCAAGAATTGTACATCGGCATCCATCATAAGCGGAAACATTGGGCTGATTTTTTTTTTTTTAATTTTGTTTCTTTATTTGAAAATATTCAAAGGCCGACTTATTCACTGAGTCAAGAGTGATTTGGCTCTGAGCAATTTTTATCTCGCTTTGATTTTATGCTCTGTATATGGATTTGATTGAGATACTCTTTTTCCTTGTCTATTTTTTAGGTTTCGGTTGTCGGCTGGTTGCTCTCGTCAGACAAATCTTGTGCATTTATATCAAATTTTGTATTAAATAGCTAATCTTCATCATTTATAGGATAGGTTTTTTCCTCATTTCCATCTTTATGATTAATTTATTTTGCATGTCAAATCATTTTGTGGAATTTTCATAATCAAATATAATAAGGTTTTCTGTTGTATGTACGATGTTCCTTTAAATAGGCATGATTTTCTCAGTGGTTGCATGAAGTCCATCTGTTCGTAATAGGATCCGAAGAGAGGGATCCAAAGCAGAGTGAGAGAGAGAGAGAGAGAGAGAGAGAGAGAGAGAGACAGGATCACTCTCTAGTTCAGGCCAGACTAGAGTGGGAGAAACTGTTTAAATCAGCTGTATTAGCCATAGGAGGGAGTTGTAATGACATAGCAATGTCAAAGCCTTCACAAAATATAACAAAAGGAAAGAATAATTTATAACTAGTGACCCCACAGCCGGCCACTGCCTTTTCAATACAAGGGTATCAAAGACAAGCACCGATAAAACCCTGTTTATTGAACAGAAGCCACCTGGTCTTTGAAAATCACCGATGGGCGACCAAATCTGGCCACTGACCTAAATCACTGGTCACCGACCTAACCAAGGTCGCACGCTACTAGAGATGTCTTAGTGTGAGAACTTACTTACACACCTTGACAGTGTGTGAGTAAGACTAATATAAACTTCGCCCCACTGGAAGAAGATCATTATACCATTATATCAGTATCATTTTTACAGCAGCAGTTATACTTGAGTTCCGAGCGCGTCCCTATACAAGGTTTATCTTATAATTATTTTCATAGTTGTGCATATTAGTTTATTTATTATAATCATTTTAAATTATTTGTTATTTAACTCTTAAAATTATTTATTTACTTTTATCAAATCATATTAATTGTAGTTACCATTAGGCTCATTCAAATTATTGTTAAAATATATTCTATTTTTATAAATTCAGTGATAGTAATTCAAGCAATAACTCTCTAAACTAACTTCCGCCTAATAAATCCCTCTTCAAGACATCTAACTTCATACCTCAGGAATCCACGACAATTGATTCCACTACAGAGTCTACGGACAGCCTTGCAGCAGAGTTCATACAGCAGTCACAGCGCGTCATCAACATTTCTCTTTATCTCTCACTACTATTTTGTATATTTTAGTAAAAAAGTCCAGGCAATTGGTGCTACTTTTCTATTATACAGTGTTCAGCTTTATCTCTAGTTTATTTATCTATAAAACCTATTTTCTCTCCTTCTGAAACCTATTATATGTTCTACAAGGTAGTAAGGGATGTGCTATTTAAAATCCGAAAACAAATGGTGTATATTTCTTCAAATGGATAAAGTAAATTGTGTAGCTACCACTCATATTTCTCTATTTACTTTTGCAGTATGTGACAACAGCTGAAAAGAAAGCAGTATTAATAATAATAATAATAATAATACTTTATTAGGAAAAAATTACAAAAAAATAAAGAAATGACAAAGTATTAAAAGCATGGCATAAGCCGTCTGCTTGAGTTTACTGCAAGTAAAATTTAAAGTTATTATTAACGAGTTAATATAGTGCGTAATATAAGTATAACAGAGCTTAAGAAAAGTAAATATATATATGTATTGTATGTATGGATAATGTAGTACAGTAAGAAAATAATAAATATAATACAGTAGGCAAATAGTATATACAGTACGTTAAAAAAAAGAAAAACCATTAGTAGGCATTTTCAAAGAAAAACTGAAATAAATACCGATAAAGAATACCAAATCTCTTGATGAAAACAAAATAATAACAAAAACAAACTAAATATAAACTAAAAAACGTAATAAAGATAAAATACAATGTATAAAATACTTAGGAAAAATTTACATATTACAATAATAAAAAGAAAAATATAGCCAAGGTAACCAGCATAGATATTACTAAGTCGAATCCGCTAACCATTCAAGTCTGATTTGACAGGCATGGCGAGAGTAACGAATCAGTGGTAAACAGGATGTTTGACCGGTTAAAAATTGAATTATCTCCAGCCTGGAGAGAAAGGATTTGCCGAAATGGAGTAGCCGAAGCTCCACGAGGATAGGACATTCCCCAAGGAAATGATATAAATCCTCGCGAACATCATACGAGCAAAGGGAACATTTTTCAGTTATTACCTCTCTATCCACCCATGGCCTAAAATTTAGAAAAAGAAGTTCCCCTCTAATTTTGAAAAACCAGCGGAGATCTTTAAGCTTTAGGATATCAAATAGACTCTCCGTTATAAAATTGGGATATTCTGCTATTAGCACTCTGTAAAGAAGAAAACGATCAGTAGAAGTAGCCCGTCTTACAGCCTCTTCACGAATGTCCGACTCAATCTGGGATGGAAGCTCGAGGAGTAAAGTACGCCAAGAAGGAAGGCTATCTAATGATGGTGTGACCGTGCAGGAGTGAAGGCGGACTAGCGAAACTAAATGTTTAAACCAGAAGATTTTTTTTTGTATTATTTGAGTAGCAAGTATTTTAGGTAACCGGTGGTCTTCCTGAGATAGAATTTTAATACAATATTTTACATGAAGCTTAAGGGAAAAACACTGCATAGATTCCCTTGCGCAGTGGCAACATCGTAACCAATGAAAGTCTCCTGAGGTGCGATTATTGCTAGTTGAAAGAAAGCAGTACATTTTAATTATTTTTTTTTTTTTAATTGAAAACTATAATTTATTTGATTACCTAGTAAGTTCCCTTTTCTGTATTTATCATTTCATAATAAATACAATCTTAGATAAAAATGTATCGCTATGAAAAAGCGTAAATGCTTTAAAGGGAGATTTAATTTCAAAAATATTCAGGAGAATAAGATGATTTCACGTATTATTTATTTGTTATACAGCCCTTCCTACTCAGCGAATACAAGAAGGATAATAGTCGGGACATTTCTCTGACATGAATTAAAATTGGAAAATTCCGTCTTATCCAAGTTGATGTCAGAATAAATCGATTCAATGCCTGTTTATTAATTTTTAAATCTCAATTTGAAGTAGAGAGAGAGAGAGAGAGAGAGAATCAGTTGTTTATTATGAGGAATTTTTTTAACTGTAATTACGTCGTCGAGAGAAGAAAATAATTTTATATCCTAAGCCTAAGTTAATTTTTTTTTTTTTTTTTTTTTTTAAAGTGAACAGGAATACTAAAAAGGTGTAAACCCGTCTGACGTAATCTATGATTGTTGCGTAGGTGGTAGCTATCAAGGTTTTTATGTAATATTTACTATGGAAGCTACCGTGTTCCGGTCTTATCCGTTGCATCATTTAATTAAGGAGTTCCACCACCACTTATCTTGTGCCAGCCCCTTGCCAACCAGTATAGGCGACCTTCTACTCTTATTCTAACGACCCTTACTCTCCTATCCACTTTAACATGCTAAACGATTTAATATAAAAAAGAAGAAAAATAAAAAAAAAACTCTTATAATATAAACCAGTGCTCTGCCTCTTATCAGGTAGTTTATTTTAATTATATTGTTAGCTATGGTATGGGTGAAAAAAAAAAACGTGTAAAACACGCTTCATTTCTCCTTACCAAAGCTAGATCTTTTAAAATTACCTCATGCGTATAAAAATCGTAGAATTCTGATTTTTTTAAAATTTTTGTTGTTTTTTTTTTATAGAGACATCATTAATTTTTCTCTAATTCCTAAGAAATATTTATTTATTTTATTTAGTTATTATGATTAATGGTCCTCATAAAAGAACCTTATAAAATAATTGTACGATATTTTGCTTTAATTAAACTTTTAAAATTGATTATTTTAGTACTCCTTTAGCGTTACAATTGGGAGTATAATTGTTGAAAACCAATTCCTTATAACCTCTGTTATCATATATCAAATTTAATAATCTTTTTCACACATTATAATGCGTTTCATTTGAATAGTATACTGTAGATTAGATTAGATTGGGGAGGACCACGCCTCATTCCACTGCGACCTATATATTAAGAAGTCTATTATGGATCCCCTGGATTTGTAGCACATCCTTCAGCTTTGCTCTCTTAATCAGGCCTAGCAAAGCTGAAAGTGGCTCCGTCATGAAGCTCGTGACTTCGGGATTACTAGTCCCCAGTTGAAGAAACCTTGTTCTCGCCACTCCGCCACACTCACAAAGGATGTGTATCGGGGTTTCCTCTTCGATCCTATAGAAAGGGCATAATTCGTTGTCTGCAAGTAATATATGGTGCATATGCCTATTCAGCCTGCAATGCCCTGTTAGTAGACCCACTATTAGCCGTATATCCCTTCGGCTATGTCTCAGTAGGTCCTTGGTAAATTTAGGCTAATGTCTCTTAATGAAGAGTTTAGCCTGCCTCTGCCCTGGCGTAATTTCCCATCATCGCAAACGCTGGTCTTCTATCCATTTCTTGATAGAAGCGTGAATGAGGCTCCTGGGCTACCCGCAGAAGGGGTCGGGGCCTATAAAGGTATCCTTCGAGCCCTCCCGCGCCAGGGCAAGGAACCCCGCATGACCCAGGCGAGTGTCAGCTTATTCCGAGCACCTTATTCCAGGGCAGTCCCACACCATTCTTGAGACTATTTGGTGTGAGGATAGTACCTTCAGCGCTGCCTGACTATCAGAGTATATGGCCACTCTTCTACCTACTAACCCTTGCTTTATAATCTCCTTAGCGCAGAGTTGTAACGCCACAACTTCGGCCTGAAGACCGGGCGTACTTCCCTAGGCTGGCCTTAATCTTGACTTTAACGCCTGTCCCTATAGACGCCGCTCCGACCTAGTCGGAGTTTTAGAGCCGTCTGTACACCAAGCCGAGTTACCGAGCAGAGGGGGATCCCTGTCCCATTCATCCTGTTCGGTATAACAATGTGGAAGTTCCTTTCAAAATAAAGCTTGGGAATCATCCTATCGGTAGGCATGCCAAGTACATGGTCAGGCATAGTATACAGTATAGTCTCTGACTTATGGGTCAGAGACATGGACCATAAAGAAAAGTCTACAAAAAAAAAAAAACTGCTGGCAAGCAACAGAAATGGTCTTCTGGAGACGAGCAGCAAGATCTTCCAGAATAGAAAGAATAAAGAACTCCCAGATTAGGAAAGTGGTGGATGTAAAAAAGAATATATTACAAGTAATATATATATATAAAAAAGACTCTCATGGTTCGGACACCCACAAAAGAATGTAACAGGAAGGATTATCAAAAAGTGTCACAATTGGCAAATTGAGGGAAGAAGGGACCGAGGAAGACTTCGTAGGATTTGGCAGGATAGAATAGAGGAGAGCCTGATGGGCCATGGTCTACAGGAAAATTTGTCAAAGAATAGAAAGGCATAGAGAAAGGCTATTCAAGGTATTTAGGTCAAGGAAACCCACTGAAAAGTGGAACTGCTTGAAAAAAACATCTTTAGCTTACCCTTTTGTGTAATACAAAAAATAAGCAGGATATATCATAAAATACATTTCTTTCCTTTGTTAATTTATTTAATTTAACACTATCTATCAAATTTAGCTTTTTTATAAACTTTTCACATATTTTCTTATATTAATTTCATTTAAGCATTTCAATGTTTATTTATTATCTTATTCACTTTTAACTTACTATATTCCTCTTCACTAGACTTATTATATTCTTATTTATATAATGTATTCTCCAGACTTCCAATCGCACCTTCCCCGCATTAAAATATTACGACAAGATACAGAATATTGTAACTTACACCTTTACTAAAAGACTTCATTTTAAATTGCTTATTAATAAACGTTAATTATTATTTACCAATATTTAATTATAACTTTTATACTCATTCTTTTCTGCTATAATACACGGGTTACACTTACTTTTATACCCATACAACCTCCCACATGCAGTCACTCAACCAGTGTGGTGCATGGACAGAAACATTAAGTTGAAGTCAATTATCTTCTTCACAAATGAGAATCCAAAACCGGTCAGCATCAAAACATTTGAAGCTTGCTAAAATCATGTATCAAATGAAAAATAAAAATCAAATGAATGGCTAATTGTTCAAAATATACAAGAAAATATTCATTGAAACTGTAAAGAACAACTGAATTTAAAAAAAAAAGGAGGAAGCTTGGAAATATCGAACAGTTTATATAGATATTAATTTTTTTTTTTCCAATTTAAGGCGCGTCAACATCTATGGTTATTGGCGCCCGGAGCCTTCTCAGTGCACTGCCCGGCCTCCGGACATTGTTCTCTCGTTACAGACAACACTGTCCATCACCGGACAGTGAGCTGTAGAATCTAAGGGTAGCATAGCTGGACTCAACTCGGATCCTCCGCGTAAGAGTCCAGTACGCTAACCATTCAGCTATTCCCTTCCCTATAGATATTAATGGAAAATAATTTAGTACAAATGGATAAATATGTACATAAATGTTCGGTGAGAAATAAGTTCATCGTAAGAGAGACAGGAAAGAGTTAATAATGGCCAAAGAGAAGTCACTTGTTTGACTAATAGGTACTTTTAAAATAAATAGTGTCAATTATTTAGAAAAATAGATGCTGAAAAACCTTTCTATATCAGATAAATGAGTTCAAACGTTTGAAAAAGCTCAAGTTTTCATTATTAAAGATTTCCATAAGAAAGAATTTTATTTTCATAAGAAAACGTACAAATAAATATAGTTATTTATTTGACAAGAGAGAAAAAGGCCACTTTTACACACTCGAGTTTCAGATTTGCCCGCATGAGAGCGTTAGCAATTGTAGCAACTGAACGAGAGTTGTAAATAACTTTTTTCTAAAGTTAAATATTACGTTTTTTACTTCTTCTTTGTTGGCGCTACAACCCAATGTGGGTCTCGGCCTCCTTCAACATTGTGCGCCAGTTTTCTCTATTTTGCGCTGCCGATTTCCCACTCCCAACAGGGACCTCGCATTCTCAGCCACATCATCCACCCATCTCACTTTAGGCGTGCCTACTCTTCTCTTATCATACACCGGTGCCTCTAGCACTTTTTTAGGAATTTCGCCTCTCCCATTCTGACGATATGGCCAGCCCATCTAAGCCTGCTAATCTTAACAAATCGGACTAAGTTTATCTCATTGTACAGCAGGCTTAGCTCCCGATTTGTCCGCAATCTCCAGGATTCTCCCTCTTTTACAGGCCCGAAGATCTTTCTGAGAATCTTTCTCTCAAACCTTAGTAAGCTTTGCTCATCACTTTTGGCAAGTGTCCAGCATTCCGAAGCATAGGTCAGCACAGGGCGGATAAGTGTCTTGTATATCCTTATCTTGGATATGCGTGAGACGAGCCTACTGCTCATATATTTGTATACCCCAAAAAAAACAACTATTAGCCGCAACAATTCTTCTTCTTATTTCGGACTGCATGTTATTGTTGCGGTCTACCTGACTCACAAGATACACAAGCTATCCACTCCCTCAAAAGTAGGTTTTTTACTACAACAGTTAAAACTATTAAATTTAAATAAGCCAGCAAATAAACAAGAATGGTCTTTATTAATAACTTTGAAGTTTAATTGATAATAGTTATATTAAATGTACAATCTGTCCATAATTGGTGATGGAAGGATTATTGTCGGTTGGCATTGTATTCTCGTTTTCTAGAAATGTGAAGTTATTTGTTGCAACATTTGTGACTGATGTGGGCTTGCAGAATCTAGTTGGCTGCACTTATTTGGATCTTTTAGGTTTTCGGGCCATTTTCATGAGTTTCCGACTTGAGACCGCGTCAGTGGTTTGTTGTCAACCGATGTTTCACCCATAATGCATTGAGCCTCTTCAGTTTCACATACACCTTGAATGCTAATGGAGCAAACCAATTATTCCTGTTTGTATTTATTTTGTCTGACATCGATTGATATATATATAATCTTCAGCTACATTTGCACTTTTCCAACCCCCGTGGTGTTTAAGTCAGAGTAAATCACCGGCCTTCATTAACAAGTAGGATACCTGAAGTAAGTACCCCTAAAGCAGTGACCAGTAAAAGTTCGGGATTTGATAAATAGCTGGCGATCTTAGAGGGAATTTGGGATATTGTGTTAATTCAAAATGTGAAAGTAAACATAAGTGAAAAATTGAGTGCTATGAATTTATCATAGAGATCTATTACGTTTATGGAAGAAATTTGGTTTGTTACAATAAAGAGTAAATAATGAGGCATTGTTTTTTTGTGTTATGAATGTCAACAATTAAATATATCTGAAAACCATTCTATTTAATATCGTTAATTGTCATTTTTAGCAGTTCGATTGCATCCATAGGCTTCTGTTATTCCCATAACTAGGAGAACCTAATGAAAAAATGCAGTAAGACTGAAATTATATCTAAATAGATGAAGAAAAACCACAATACCTTCCACATCCAGTAGTTTTTACCCTAAATTTATTAACATCTTATCGACTTAATATGGATTCGATTTTTTGGGTTTATACCTTTCCATTTGTCTTTTTATGTAGGTTTTAAGTTTTTTTAAAATTGCTTATTTCTACATTTTCATATAAATATATTGTTATTTAGAATTCTGAAGCGACAATTACACATAGGACAATTTTTCCGTTTATTAGAATAATCACTAGCAGAAAAACAAAATTCAAGAAACCAAAGAATCATTTCTAAGGCTATAATTTTAGAAGAACTTCCAAGGAATCGTCATAATTTTAAAGTTATAATTAAATTCAATGTTCAAAGAAATTAGAAATAATGGATCAACTAGGTTTCCAAATAAAGCATACATTTTGTCGAGCTAGTGGGGGTTAATGCAAATAACTTTGTAATGAATAACAGTAGAACTCTGTCTGATCTCACTCCTTTCTATCAAATCCCCAAATCTATTTGGAAAAGCACAGAATTAAAAAAAGAAACTATATTTTACACGTAAAGAGAAAATGAAAGCCGATCAAATCCTGTTTTCAATGATATGGCAGAATTCAGTTTTTGTACCGATCAATTAGAGAGAATATTCGTTTATAGGGGCGGATGTTGGTGTAGTGGTTATGAGCATGGACTTGTAACTGGGAGGTCCCCAGTTCGAGTCCCGCTTTTGACTGCTAAATTTTATATCGGTATCAAAAATTTTAATAGTAAAGTAGGTGCTTCCGCCCCCGTCCACGACACCTAATTCGGTAAGCCAGCCTAAAAAAAAAAAAATTGGCATTAATTACTTTACTATTATTCGTTTATGCGTTTAATTTATGGCCCTAAAGAGAAATCATATTACATAAGGAAGCCATAACACTAGGTTAATTAAATTGTAATTTGAATGAATTGAAATGTGAATTGATGAAATGTGTTGTTTATTTGTAGTGCCGCTCAAACGGTGTAGAAAGGGGCTTGTATGTATGTATGTTTTAAAGAGAGAGAAGTATTGAGAAAATAAGCAAGAGATCACCACTGTTTTAAAATAAATACATTAATTCTAAATGAATTTAAATACTTTACAATAATTAGCAATAACCTATACAGAATCAAATATTTAGCCAGATTGATTGAAACTCAAATGTTCACACAGATAACTGGCACTAATGTTCTCTCCAGAATGAATGCTGGTTGAATGACTCACATAGACTGGTGAAAATGGTGTTGCTCTTGGTAGTTATCCTGCCTGGGCAGAAGGAGGGTAAAAGACAATAGAGGCTGAGTACTCCGACCTCTCTTCTAACGGTTGTCTTGTACCTGGATTTTTACCTTGTACAAATTTCCAGCCTACCTACATTTTTTTCTTCAAATAATACTTTTCTTCAGATATAAAATATAATATATATTTTCATTTACTTCTTCCACTTCAGAATTATAGCAATTTTTACTAAAAACTGTATATAACAATGTACATATAAAATTGTGGATGGGTGCGGCAGAAATCGATGTTTGGGCTGACATCGGTTACTAATCGATAACTTTGCTACTCTTCGCGATATAGAGGGCAAGAAAGTTATTATTATGATTAATTAATAATTGAATGATCGTTTTTTGGGGGGGTTTTTGTTTTTTTGGTGATGAACAGTTGCTAATATGATTTTGCTTAAAGCAGTTCTGTTCAGTTGCGTATATTATTATAATACGTTGTTCATATTGATGGTATATAAGGTGTGAATTGTAAACATAACGTTGTCTACAATAAATAGTAGTCGTTTAGTAAGTGTGTTCTTGAAATTGCTCTTAAGATATCACTTCTCTTCTATTATTTAGCATATCCCACCTATAAAAAATAACTCATTGCATCATGGTCTACTTAGAAAAATACTTTTGTACATATATGATGAAAATTCACTATCTAGAAATTAATTCATTACATAGAAATTTTTTGTGAAAGAAAATCATAAAATTTGTATACTTTTCTTTTATTCTTTAATAAAATGTTATTGATTGAATATCGATCATCTCTTATGTGGCACTAAACAATTTTATGGTCAGCCGAATTTGGTATTTTTAAAAAAACATTGCTGGCACCACTTTATAAATAAAGTTTCGAATGAAATTTCCAATGACAATCATTGTAGTTTATAACTTGTAAACTGTACAACATGTTTGTTACTTTATTTAGGAGGTACCCCGCCACACTGTATTATGTTATATAGTAGTGTGAAGAACAATACTGTCTACTAAGCTAATACCCAGTTAATGTAAGTGAAGGGTGAATGTATTCAGTTTGGTATTGATTAAGACCAACTGAGAGACAAAAGGACCACAAACCAAACTTGGTAGCTACTAAACGAGAATAGTGATTACCCTAGCATTTAGATTGGGCAGAGTTAGTTTAATATTGTTAACTGACCTCTATTGGTATTAGTTACTTCACCCTCTCTATTTACTTGTGCAACAATTCCTTGTTGTGTTTATATAATGGAATGGTAAACAAGTAGTGAATTGTATATCAAATTAAAAACATCAATTGAATATTTTATTCAGTTAATGATTTAAATTTAAAATTTGATTTACAATGTTACCCAATAAAAGAGTTGTGACAAGACATAAATAAAAATTAGGATTGATTTATTATGTTTGATATTTTTGCATGAACATTTACATCATTTCTAAACAGAATTGTATTTATTAGTATAAATTGTTTATCATATTTATCATATTATAATAAAGTAAAAGAAATGAAGTTCAAATTAGTAATGCATTCGAATGAAAGTAGCGATTTTCCTTTTTTTTTATTATGTAAAAGTGCTCCCTTAAAGTAAGATAATGGCATTAGGAAGAAGGTAGGTGAATAATGTCACAAATTGACAATGTACCCTCAATTTATTTGAACGATACTAGTGAAGAAAAACAGTAAATAAAGGGTAGAGTGACTGAGTAAAGAGTAATGATATTAGTAATGAACGGCATCTTCTGATGAGATTCGCTTGCATAGCGAATGGTTAATTAGAAATTTTTGTTCTGTTCTAACATTACATCAAGGTATGCTAACTTGGTGTAAACGGAATTTTGGCAGAGAACGTGTTGAGACAGTTGAAAGCATGTTACAATCAATTTCTTGAATAACTTTTTGAGAGTTGTTATGTTATTGTTTGATTTGTTATGAGTTGTTACTTTATAGAATGCTTGACTGGCTGTTTTTTTTTTTGCAGCTTCTTTATATTTCTTCAATTATATTATTGTAATGACATGGCTAGGTCATAGCAATGTCAAACCTTCACAATACATAACAAAGATAGAATAATTTATAACTAGTGGCCTAGCCGGCTGCTGTCTTCAAGACAAGGCCGCGGCCAAACAAACAAAACCAAGGGTCGATGCTTTACATCAAAGCAAGCACCGCTAAGGCTGGCACTGACCTAAATCGCTGGTCACCAAACTAACCAAGGTCGTACAAGGTCGCACACTAGGACAGATGTCTTGGTAACACTAATATATAAACTTCGCCCCATTGGAAGAGGGGATGATTAGATGATTATACTTCAGTACGTCTTCAAGATTATTATACGAGCAGCAGTTTCGCGTCCCTATACAGTTTTTATTTATACTTATTTCCTTAGTTGTGCATCTTAGTTCATTTATTTTAATCATTCTAAATTATTAGTTATTTATCTCCTATTTTTTTTCTAAGTATTTCTTGTTAATAGTTACCATTACTCACGTTTAAATTATTGTTCAAATACAGTCTATTTTTATAAATTCCGAGGTAATACTTCGAGCACTAACTTCCAAAAATCTCTAACTAACTTCCGCCCTCTTCAAGACATCTACTACATACCTCTGGAATCACAATAAACGATTCCACTATATCTGGTGGTATCACGGTGGGATCAGATCATACGATAAACGATTCCACTACATTATCATTTTTACATAGACATATATACATTAATACATATTGTAACATTTTTATAACTAGCTACTGCAACTAGTTGCTAAGTGGTTTCGGTTTAGATAAAACACACTAAACTTCTAACAACACCAATTTATTGTTTAACACAATAAATTATAAATAAAGCACTTAAATACACTGTATAAACCAACAAAAGTTCTCTCAGTTCACTTTTTATTCACTTTTAACAAGCGCGCACTCCATTTGTAACAAGACTCTCTCACTCGAGCTGTTCTTCTCCTATTTATACAACTGGAGAAGGTTCTGGAAGTTTCTCGAACATCTAGGTCACGGTAGACCGCTGTAGAAGAATCTAGAAGCGCTCCACTAGCGCTTTCCTGCGGCCACGAGGAGAACTTGAGGTGCCTGCTTCTTTCCCTAGATGACACTAGTGGCTGCGTTACAACATTATATACATGGGGTACTTAAAACTATAACCTCCAACTTATGTAAAGTAAAATTTAAAAAATAATTCTTCTTAATTAAGGGAAAAGTATATGTAAAAACCGTAAACTTCTAAGATTTACACTTATATAATAGAGTATGTTTCACTCTCCTGTGTCTGTAAGCACCTCCCAAGTCATAGTATCTCCAATACCTCTTCAGGGATGGTTCTCGCTGGTTGAACATCTAAAAAAAAAATTTAAGTCCAACTTTGGTGGACAAGTGGAGATCTGAAATTCGTGTACAGCGAGGGGAATCTGTGGCCAGTCGCAGGAACTTATCTTTTTATATGAAGCACTTTATTGGAAGAATTGATTTTAGGGGGTTCTGAGGAATCTGCGCCATCATATATTCCAAATGTTATTCGAATTTTTTCAATGTTATTGACGTTATCTTTTGACTACAAGCAATTATCAATTATTACCTGCCTTGAGTACGTTCATGTAATTTCACCGTCCCTATATTTTATATTAGGGCCAATAATAAAATTTAAAATTTACAGACTATTTATCAATTTTATAATTATATTGTCTGCAATAAGAGTAATTAATTTGAATGTTTCACATCAGGCTTTCATTTTATATTGAAATGTCATGTATTTGGGAGGGTAAATTAAATTAAATTAGATATGTTAATTATTATAATTTATAATTAGAATATTTTCAAAAGGGATCTCGTCGAGGTCTGTGTTTATCTGAACTGAAGAGGAATACAAATAAACAAATGAATACACGAAAAAGAAATATACATAATATATTATTCAAATAATTAATAAAATAGATACAAAATACTTATTCGTCCGTAAATAATCTTAGAATCACATTTTGTTCTGCAGTAGAAACTTATAAATTATCAGAATCTCCGTCTTGAAGGTTGGATATTTTGAATAGTAGGTCCAAAACATGAACGACACACTACTAGAACTTTACAAAGAAACATACCGGCACAGCTTTCACACTAAATCTTGATTTCCTCATTAGGTATAGCTCTTACATAAATAGTATACCTTTTCCACCTCTGGCAGAGTGGAAGGGATGGAATTCCTTTTATTGTAATTATAAAGGGTATTCTACTCTTCTAACTCTGCTTTTTTTTTTGGTTATCTGACCTTCACAAACCCAGTCTCAACATGACTGTAAAATCTAAATTTTAAAGATATATTTCAAAATCTTAAAATTGTTTTATTTATAATAAATAATTCGAACTATCATAATAATTTCTTCCAATAGTCTGAATATTACAATATATATATATATCGCAATATCACAGTTTGTTTTTTTGTATGCAACCCAAAGCTGCATGTATGGTTTCCACTTTGCAGCCTATTGAGAAGGTTGATGATTGATGGAGATCGGCAAGAAGGCGGATGAATCAAAACAAACTTGAATTCAATGTTGTAAGAGATAGGCGTTTTGAAAAAAGAACATTATTTCAATAAATGTGATAAAAGAAGATCCTTGAGATATGATAAAATTAAAGCCAAAATATTGTAACATAATGGAGCGATATATATTACAAAGTCTAAACAATGTAATATAAATTCTTTGTCCTCAGGCTTCAGATATAACATTAAAAAAAAAAGCAAATGGAAAATAGATTATTGAAATCTATTTAGATTTCACGAAAGAAATATTGACTTGGATTTAGCCAATCTTCCAACTTACTTATTTGTCGTCATCATCATCATCAACTACTAAATTCATTACTAACTTTCCTCATTCAAATTACCTACCTTTATACATGTTTTCTTTTCTTCTTGGAAAATAAAAAGGAAAAGAAACGTAAATACAAAGAAGGGTTTTACTGGTACATGGCTGTTAACAGACTCAGGTCACGCAACGCACTACATCTCTGTGACTGTCAGATGAACTTACAAGCTTTTATTTTAGGAAATGTTTTAAACAAGTTTTCTTTTTCTGCCTCCTATTTATATTTTATGTTAACTATAAATACTTTTTAAAAATAAGTAAATTGAATGTGAAACAAGGAGTATTCCTATTAAATCTGAAAATTTGATTGCTTTAAAATTTTTTAAAAGTGGAATAATTCACCATTGTCTTGTTACATTTTTTATTAGCTCTGGGAACTATCATTGACGTATATTCCACGAATAAAAATAGGAGAATATGTTTCTGATGTTGAGGGAGTTTTTATACCATTGAATGAAGTGTATTATAATATAAAACAATGAAATGTATTATTATTATTATTATTATTATTATTATTATTATTATTATTATCATAATAAAACAATGAAGTGATGGATTTGAAAAAAAAAGAAAAAAAAATCCACCAGATATAGTACACAAACATTCTGGACAATTTATATTACCTGTATCAGCTATAAATTATTTCTTGCCCATAAAATCTGTTAACATTTTTCACTATTAACTGCCAATGTCGGCTAGGGATAAAAATGGAGTTTCATAAAGCCAGAACGGCTATTGTTTGCAATAAAAACAATGACAGTAGAAACAAAATATATGCTCCAACTTCAAACATCTGTAATAAGTGAAATTGTATTGAGCATTGCGGCATTTCAAAAAAGAATCTTTCTAAATAAAATCTTCTAAATTGAATTTATTTTCATCAAATGAAATTAGACCTATCTAAAAGCAATAATTATATCAGTTTAAAAGAAAACTAAAAAAAAAAAGCGCCATTTTCGAGAAAATTAGAAAAAACGGAAAATTCACTCACAGGGTGTAGCAGCAACCAAAGAGAGCAAGAGAAGCTCAACCACTCTCTCGGACTAGAGTGGGAGAAGATGTATAAATATAGCGACGGACAGTCCATAAAAACACAGTTGAAATCAGTTCAATACATCCCACCGTTGCCACCAATATAATGGATGTGTTAGGTGGAGAGAATTTAGGTCTGGTTGATGATATAAGAAGAAGACTTGGTTAACACTGGTTAACTATTATATTAAATAAGAGACACAGACTGCCTGGACTTTACAATAGAGAAATGTTTACGGTAGAGTGGTACGAAAATGACACTTGGCGATAGGATGTATTGAACTGATTTCAACTGTGTTTTTATGGACTACCCGTCGCCATATTTATACAGCTTCTCCCACTCCAGTCCGAGAGAGTGGTTGAGCTTCTCTTGCTCTCTTTGGTTGCTGTTACACAGAGTCCTTCAGAGGGAAGGGAATAGCTAGGTGGTTAGCGTACTGGACTTCCACGCGGAGGACCCGGGTTCGAGTCCAGCTGTGCTACCCTTAGATGTTTTCATCCTAGGACCCTCTACAGCTCACTGTCCGGTGATGGACAGTGTTGTCTTTAACGACAAAACACTGTCCGGAGGCCGGTAGTGCACTGAGAAGGCTCCGGGCGCCAATTACCATAGAATGTTGACGCACCTTAAATTAAAAAAAAACAAAACTGATTTTTACCGAATACTTCCACGATACTTTGGATGAAGTATTAAATTTCAATGTTCTGCGATTTTTTCATTTAAAGATTACGCTGGACAAACACCCATACCAGTTAGCCACGCCAACACCCAAAAATACACATAAGCCCTCTCATCCACATTCACACACCCAAGAGGGCACACCCACGAATTGAAAGCTATCGCCCTAGAAACTATTCACACCAGATATCCTAGTGAGTAATAGGTCCACATACCCCACACAACTCACCGACGGTTCTAACGAAGAAGCCATAAGTAATGCGGGTTTGAGATAGCTCTTGGGGAAGTAGAATCTTGGGTCAATATTATACCATTCAAAAGCAAATGTTGTCTGACCAAAGAATTCTTCGCCGAATAGTCAATGCAAATTACTATGGCTCCATCACGGACCTTCTCCAATGGTATCAATATTACCATTGTCAATGATTGAATCCAGTATCGATTCCTATATTTTCCATTATAACGTATGTCACCTCCCGCATTCTATCGTACAATCAACGCTAACCACTTCCATTCTGAAATTTCAACCATGCCGTTTAAAACTCATCAGCCGGTTCTCTTCAGTTTCCCACCTCTATTTTATTCTAACACCTTCCAACAAGTGCCAATTTGTTTTCTAATCATTCAACCAACTGTGAGCCGGCTCAGTGATAAAATTTATACCATTTTGGTATGCACAAATTTATATTCGCAAAAATGCCAGTGTTTTTTTTGTGGACATTTTGCTAGTGCCTTAAAATGCAAATGCAAAAATAAATAAAAAAGTAAATAAATAGATATTAGCGGTGGTAAAAATCGATTGATGCGATTGAATAAGGTGAATCGAAGGATTGTTTAATAAGTAAGTAAACATTTACAGAGCAAGCTGGGAAAAAAACGCTTTTAGACAAACTATCTTTATTTATATGTTAGAGATAAATACAAATTTCGACAAAGCTACAGCAAATCAAAACATAACTATTAAAACAAATCAAACTTCTGAAAATTAAAAATAATTTTTCCCAAGGTTTATCTAAACCAGTTGACAGTGTATGGTGTTATTTGTTCAGCTTATGTCGTCATAGCGATGAGCGAGCGTCTTATCTAATCGGGCAGAAACCAAAAGTAAACGAGCCGAGAAACAATCGGAAGCCAGAGAGGTTAGTTTATTAAACTGCTCTTGCTTCCTGGGCGCCAAATCTACCCACAGGAGAATGTGGTAGAATGCAGTTAGAATTGAGTTTAGACGGAGTATGGAGGTAGGAATTTTTTTCACGGATCATTTACGGTGAAACAATTACGATGGAGAAGGTTGCGTTCGTTGATTTGATTTGGCCTTCGACTTTAGTAAAACAGTTGGTAAATGAAAAGTTGGGACATTAAAGTCAATTTAGAAATACTGTAATCTTGTTATACTCTTTTTTTCTTTTCTTTTTTCACTTGATTATATTTTTTTATATTAAAATAACATGTGATAATTTTTCCATTGCTGCAGAATATTCCAATGTTTATAAAAGTAATGCAAAGTGTGCCAAAATGAATTGAAATGCACGCTTTGTTTACATGATTTATAAATTTTTAGGAGTTATAGGTAAATATAATGTCCATTTTTACTTTCTCTTACTCCTAGTAAGAGGAAGTATTGTAATCGTGTCAAATTTTCGATATAGAGTTTTCACCGGAAATATCCGTTTTGAGGTCCACTGAGTCCAAAAAAGTGATTTTTAGCAAATGGTCTGTGCTGTGTGTGTGTGTGTGTCTGTGTGTGTGTATGTATGTGAACAGCATAGCTCAAAAACGAAAAATCGTAGAAAGTTCAAACTTGATATTACGTTTAGGTATCACCATGGGATCTGACGGTGCGTTATGTGTCAATATTCCTCAACCAGAAGTACCACTTTACTAGTTGTTTTTTTTACGTTTTTGCAATTTTCTCAAAAATGGCTCCGAAGATTTTCTTTAAACTTGCTATATCAACTACACATACAAAGAGCTACAACTTTTATTTGAAACATTTCTCCAGGAAAATTCATTTAAGGGCACTTCTGGGGGAGGGGTGGGGTTAGGTTTTCATCTTAACTGCTGTTTCAGTATATTAGACAATTCTGTCATCTAAATAATGTTAATTAGAATTAAATATGTTGTTGAAATTCCGAGTTTGAAAAAAATAGATAACCGGAAGTGCGTTTTTACTGAAATATAATTTTCAGTTTTCTGGTATTTTCTCGAAAATGGCTCCAACGATTTTCTTTAAACCAGCGTTTGTTAACTATACATATAAAGAGCTACAACTTTTATTTGAAACTTTTACCCTGATAAATTCATTTAAGGGGACTTTTGGGGGAGGGGGGTTATGTTTTTCTTTAAAATGCTATCACAGTTGATTATACAATTCTGTCATCCAAATTGAAATAACTAAAATTAATATATGACCCAAATTCCGAGTTTCAAGGAAATTAGTAAACCGGACAGTTTTACTGGACAGTGTTTTCACTTTTCGACGAATTTCATTAAATTTGGTACACTAACTATAAAATTTGTCAATTATAATTTTGAGTACTGGAGTAAGAGAAAGTTGTGTGAGTGTTTCACACCAGATTTTTTTTTTTTTTGGTAAATTCACCGTATTCGTTATAGTAAATATTAACGAAAATCGTTGCTCCATTTTCTAGGAAATGCAATCAAACAATAAAATTGCAATTCCGTAGATTTTGATTAAACCTATCTTGTCGGATCTCTGATATTTAAATGGAATACGACGGGTATCGAAAGTGTTGTTTATGTGTTGTAGCTTGGCACAAGCGGGTTTAGTGCAATTGTATGAAATATGACAAGAATTTAGAACAATAGGAACTAGAATTCTAGAATTTAACCACTGTTAAAATTAACTAATTTAATGGCTAGATATTCATACATACATACGAGCTAAACTAAATATTAAACTAGGATTAATAAATGGACAGAGTGACAGTGTGGGACACTTCTTGAAAATTACGATGAGAAACGTTGGAAACTTCTTTTTGACTGTATCTGTATCACTATAGATATGACTGACTGTTTTCACTTTTGGTCTCTTATATTAGCTTCGCCTCACATCATCGGTTTCTTTACAATAGAGTTGGCCAAGTCTTTGGTTTTTCGCTAACGGTTTCTCGTCCCTTTTATTAGCCAACTGTCCAATCTTTCCTCAAAACTGATATTTTAAAATATATTCAAATTTTCTTATTTTCCTGATTTTTTGTTTCCATCACAGTTGTTATCTTAACTGAATTGAGTTTCTTGATTTTGTGTTGTTTTTTTTGAGCTATTTTGTTTGCTTACGCCTGGAATCAAGGCCCTGATAATCAGTAAAATTAAATTAATAAAGCAATTACAAAACTTTCATTTAAAAAAAAAAAATCATAACGAAAGTTTTTAATAATAAAAACAAAAACGTTTACCGGGGAAAAAAATCTTAACGGCTATTTCTGTATGTAATGGCACTAATAGATAACAAATTTTCCACAGAAATGCTGGACACAATAGTACTATTAGCAACCACTTCAAGGCGCCACTACCGAGTTTCAAGCGCACGTTAACTACGAATTATACCATCTGTGGATCCATTAGTGCCTTGGCGAATGTGCTTTAATCACAACAGCCAATCATTCACCTAGAAACCGTCTCTAGCTGTAAGAGAAATCGAATATAGCTGATCATGTGAGGAGCTTAACGTCAGAACCAGCTTTACTTTATTGAATATAAAACTAATTAAAAAATGCCGATTTCTTAAATAGAATTTAAGAACATAGAAAATTTCTTTTGTTAGTAATAACGATCATGCAATCGGCCAGCTGTTTTTCTGTCAAAGTAATGTAACGTAAAATAACTAGTAAATGGGCCAGTCATAGTTCAATTTCCCAAGTGTAAAGTGTACCGTTGTTACAGGTGTAGCTATTTATTGGTGAAATTTATGCCAATAATATTGAGCTCCACCAGTACCATGTGTATGTGTGTGTGCGTGTGTGTGTGTAACAAAATATTTTCAAAATGTAAAATCAATCTTGATATATATTGAGCGGGAAGCTTAATCTTGATATTTTTTCGTTTAGGGATAAGAATTACATTAATATTGCCACTTTTGTAGCCTACCTTTCAATATGTTTATTTTCCGTTATACCAATATATTATTCGCCAGAATGCATGTATGCTGCTTCATGTGATAACGTTCTGTAAGCTTTACATATTTTTAACGCTGAAAGCTTTGTAAATTTTATAGGTTACATTGTCTCTTAATTGATACCTAGATCAAGCTATCGTGCCCCCGTAGAGGAAAATTTGAGAAAAAAGTGATACTGTGCTTGTGGTGATCTATAAGGGCGTCATTCATTTTGTGCAGTTGGTCGTGTGATTACAACGAAAATCCACTCTAATCTAAAGCTAGAGCTAGAACGCGTACACTCCGCTTTGACTGAAAAATATTTCTCTTGAGTTAATTGAAACTGGGTACGCCTTCAACAAGACAACGCAAGGCCGCACAAGTCGCGTCAAACGTTCTCAGTAATCCAAGATTTGAATTTTGAGCTCCTTCCTCACGCAGTTTACAGCCCAGATTTGGTAGCCACTGATTACCATCTTTTCCAATTCCATGGATCACTTTTTACATGGTAAAAACATTACAAATCCGGAGAAGATGAAAACGAGATGTTTGGAGATTTTTGCCTCCAAAGATAGCTCCAGGTATCGGAAGGACATCGTATTGTCAGCTCAAGTTGTAGAAAATGATTGCCTTCAATTTCGAGGATTAAGCTTAGTTGATGAGTAAACAAACCATTTTTAAATTGTAAGGTGAAAAATGCAAATACTTTTGTTACAACCCAGTATATTTTTTGAAAATATTTTGTATTTTAAACTGAAATTAAAGTTAAAATATTTGTTAGATAAAATAAATTGCTAGTCTGGTCACGTATTATTGTAACGTATTTCTCGACAACTCCATTATATTGTGAAAATATAATAAAAGAATAACCCATCTAGAGTTCCTATCCCTAAATTGGCTGCTATAAAAAGAGAAAATTGAATTTTCACCCAAAAATACTTATTGTCTTTTTTTTTTTAAAAAACAACCTTAATGTAAACTCATTAATTGTGAATATATTTTTTTTATTTTCCAATTGTTAGTTTTATTTTTTGAAATATTTCTTTTACTGTTTTTATGATTTTGAAAGGGAATAAGATGCTTATAGAATGTAATGTATGACCTTTCATGATATTGAAAACAGATCTGTTAGATGGATGTGAGGGTAGCTATTTTTTTCCATATCTTAAGTTGACAAATAAAATAAAACATCAGTGATAACGAAAAAAATAATGATTTCGGATACCACATTCCAAAAAAAAGCTAAAAGGAAGATATAACCGTTGCGGGAATACAAACATGTTACTTTTCGTGGTAAGTTATGTATATAAATTCGTGGACCTCTTTATGGACGAGTTTGATTGAACGAAATTCAAGTTGATTCACAGGATATAAAATATATAAAAAACAAAACAAAAAAAATGACCAACAGAATACTGTGATCTTTTCAATCAAAACCCATCGCATGTGAAATGTATTTGTGATGTTGTGTGTTTGTGTGCTGGTAGCTTGTGGCGTGAGCGGTTTAGTAAAAGGGCTTGTAAGTATATATGTTTAAGAGAGTGAAGTAACAGAAATAAGAAAGTAGTCACCAATGCTAACAATAAATATATTCTATTGAAATAATTACAAGTAGTTGCAAGATATTATAAACTTATTAATATGCACTGATGCTGAGAGCGAAAAACAAGTGTTCTGCTTCGGTGTCTACAACAAACTGTATTGTTCGAAAGCAGAGTGCAGACTGTCTTGAAGGAATGCCCTCTCTAACGGGGGGATTTTCTCTTACAAAACAGTTGGCCAAGTGGCATTGTTATTTTCCTAACGGATTCCTGTGCTTTTGTCTCTTTAGCAACAATGACCTTACATTTTAGTACCTGACTCTAAAATACATTATTTTTGCCAAAATTATTTCATTTAAAATATTTTTCAAAACTATTTATTTTTGCATTTCTTCTTCCACTACACATGGATAACGTTAAACAAGGAAAGTACCTTATATACTAAAGGGTAGGGTAGAAGAGAAATTGAACCGGCTCGAGAAAACTGGAAACATTACAAATGTACAAAATTTGATTGGGACTCGCCAAATTGGGACACCAAAAAGTCATGTAAGAATTTGCGCAGATTTCAAGGTAACTCTGAACAATTAGCTCAAAAAGAAAAACTAAGCTATGCATGCACTGTATTGAAGATAACTTTTAAAGGATGGAATGATGGCCGATTTTTCTGCTCATTGGATATTAGTATTATTTATCTACATACGTGAGTTGATAAAGAAATCATTCTATTGCAGGTGATAAGTACTCATTTGGGTATTTATAAAGTAAACAGACCCGTTGAATATGTGGATGGGTCCGCAATGCTGGATAACCTCATTTGGTATATTATCCGACGTAGCATGCATATTTCTTTTATTCCTGATCGGTTATGGATTTTCATCCATAGTCAGAGTAAATTTATCAATTTCGTGCAGAGAGTTTACTTGAATGCAATGTTTCTGTTTCAAACCAACATTGGAAAAATCTGCAAGATTAGAGCCTTAAATAAAGAAGTCAAAGGTAAGAATTGAAGACGTAAAACGATTAATTAAGAGCTGGCGATGAGAAAGCCTTATAAGATATTAAAGATGTGTGTGACGTATTGAGAAGTAAATTAAGAATAAAGACGTATATAAGAATAAAGAAGTAATGACGCTTATAAAGCATAAAGAAGTATATAAGAATAATGAATTAATGACGCTTATGAAGAATAAAGACATATTAAGAATAAAGAATTAATAACGTTTATGAAGATTAATAATTAAAGACGGAAGATGAAGAAATCATAAGTTGCTGCAGAAGAGTGAATTAAAAGATTGAAGAATATTTCACATATTCTTTAAGAGCTCGGAAGATTAACTATTACAAAAATTTAAAAGATTGTTTTTGATAATCAAATTATACGTTGTTTCTTTTCTATTAATAAAGTGACTTTAGGAGAAAATCAGCAAGTCTGAGTGTAACACAGAAACAGTTGAAGTAAGCTTTTTGCACGAAAATTCCTTGATAAAGTTATTCTGACGATGGATGGAAATCAGAAACCGGTCAGTAACAAAAAAAAATATGCATGGTATGACGTATAAAATACCAGATCTGTAGTTGATTTTAGCCAAACTTTAGTACCAAGTTTAAAAAAAACAAACTTTTGGAGTCGCTTTTGAAGAAACTGTAAAATCTATTCCTGTAAAGTGGTTTACTGGTAGTACCTTAACGAAATACAAAGCTTACACACAAAAAACACACCTGGTAGTTCCTAAACGAAATACAAAGTTTACACACACATACACACACACACACACAAAGTGGCCAATTTTTAAAAACACTTTTTCGTGATCAGGGTGACCTTAAAACATTAATTTCCGTTGTAAATTCAATTAGCACGGTTGCAATATTTCTTCTTAGCAATAGGAGAATGTAATAATTGTTTGCATATGCATTACTTTTTAAGAGGGTCCCATGCAGAACGTTGCGTAGGGGGCAATGCAATAATAACATATTGTAACGCAGCTAGTGGTGCCATCTAGGAGAGAAGACAGGTACCTAAGGTTCTCTTAGTGGCCGCAGGAAGCGCTGGCGGCGCTCTAGTCTTGACCGGAATACTCGAGAGAAGTCTGGAATGTTCTCTACTGGTATAAATAGAGGGACCACAGAGAGTTGAGAGAGTTTTTCAGTTACAAACGAAGTTACAAGTTTGTGAAAAGTGAACAAAGTGAACTTTTGTGGTTTAAAGTGTGAAATAATTATTATTAAGCGTTGTATTTAGTAATTTATTGTGTATAGCAATAAATTGGTGTTTTCTTTATTGAAGTTTAGAGTATTTTATCTATACGAACCCACTTAAAACTAGTTGCAGTAGCTAGTTTAGTTGGAAAAACATTACAATATTATAAAATAGAAAAACAATTTAAGAAAACCTAAGTATTGAATTTAGAAGTTCAAAAATAAGTTTAGAACGGCTTAGATTCTTCAGTATTGGAACAAGCATAAAAAAAAAAAAAAATTGAACTGAAGGAGTACGGAGAAAGACTGCTCACTTCCAGTGTTATACATTGTAAGTAGTGGGACAAAATGGATGGAAAGAATGTTAGAACGGGATATATAAGAAGGAGGAGAGAGGTTGGTCAAAAGTTTTATTGGAAAACTCCATGGAGGAGGATCTTGTTTATACACTCAATTTGCAATCACACTCTTACTGTTTCTCTCTGCACAGCCTAAAAACTTGGTGCCTAACTTAAATATGTCCTCTTTCGTGTGCCAAATTGTAAAGGGAGAATCTTTATGCTTTCTCTAGTCCCTAGTCGAATTACCAGCACAAACTTTATTATTCATCTCACTTCTTTTAATATTTAACCAAATATTAAAAAGAAAATTGTCAAAAAAAAACAGAAAATTGCAATTATTGTTTAGTTTTCCATGAAACTTCTTAAAAGGCAATAAATTAGTATTCCTAGTTAGCGGGTGAATGTTTGTATTGTATTTAATATAAAAAATGTGGAACGAGTCGACATCCGTCAGTATATATGTTTGTTCGTGTAGCCGATGAATTTTTTTAAGACAATATTGCCATATTTATATATACATATCTATATATAAGAGGACATCTTTAGATCGAGTGATTTTTATAAAAATTTGAATCCTTTGTTTTGTATTAAATTCGTTTTGAAACATTTCCTATAAGGGATTACGTCCCTTCACTTTTTAATTTCTCTTGCTATTGTAACGAGGAAGAATATTGCTATAAATACCAATTTTCAAAATTTGGGAATTTGAGCCTTACCTTTATATAAAAAATCTGGTGTGATATACTAACACAACTTTCTTAGTTTTCAAAATTATAATTGACAAATTTTATAATTAGTATACCAAATTTAATGCATTTTTTTGGGGGGGTTTTTATAGAGAAAATCGCAAAAATGGAAAAAACTGTTCAGTAAAAACACACTTCAGGTTTACTAATTTTCTTGAAACTCAGAATTGTGACCATCTATATATTTCCCCCTACGATCGGTCAGTGGATAAGCACTAGTCTATTGGGAAGGACTAATATAGCTACCATACATAACTCATCTCTTGTGGCCAGGGTGAGTAGAGGCTGTCCGCAGGGAGGCGTTTTGTCGCCATTGCTGTGGACGTTATTAGCCGATGACATCTTGACCAAATTAACCGCGCAAGGTTTCCACTGCCTAGGATTTGCGGACGATTTGGCAATCGTGTGAGGGGGCGGTTCGCGGTAACTGTCTCCGAGCGCACTCAGAGAGCGCTCAATATTGTAGATCAATGGTGCAGAGCGGAGGGTCTCTCCATCAATCCCCACACAAACTCAAGTGGTTCCTTTCATAAGGAAAAAGAAATTTACAAGGCTTACAACAGCCGATACTCGGAGGGGTTGTGATTCCCTTTGCCATGGAGGCCAAATACCCTGGGAGTCATGTTTGACCGAAGGCTGACATGGAATTCTCATATTAACATCACCACTTACAAAACTAAAATCGCCATGGTAGGTGCAGGAGGCTGTGCGGCAAAGATGGAGACTAAGTCCGAAGATGGCCCTGTGGATTATACTTGCGTAGTGAGACCAATGGTAACCCACGGGGCGATGGTATGATGGACAAAGACCTTGCAGATGGGGGGGGTCTGGGGCGCTCGGAAGTGTTAAAAGGCTGGCTTGCCTGAGCACGTCGGGTGCCATGATGACTACCCCACTGCGGCCTTGGAGGTCCTGTTAAACCTTTCACCATTCCACATCTACGTCCAAGGCGTTGCTAGGGCAGTCGTGGCACGACTACAACAGGGACAAACTCCCATTTATCCCAGGCATACTGGGAATTATCAGGATTTATATGAGGAGTTGAAGACAGACCCGATTTTGGGTCTGCCTTCGGATATAATGACTCCTAGATACGACTTCCAAAAACCCTTCAAAGTCTTGATATTAGACAGAGGAGCATGGAAGGGCGGGCCGCCAATTACAGGCGAATCTATGTGGTACACGGACGGGTCTAAGATGGAGGAAGGAGTGGGAGCCGGCGTGTACGGGGCCCATCCGAGATGTAATATCTCGATGAGCCTGGGAAGACTAGCCACGGTTTTTCAGGCAGAGCTAGTCGCGATTATCATCTGCGCCGCCGAAATAAGAAGACGGGGAGTGCATAACTCCAGAGTCGTCATTTATTCGGATAGCCAGGCTGCTCTGCGGGCAATTGACTCGTGGGAGATCAGCTCAAGGCTGGTGTGGGATTGCCTAGGTGCACTCAGGGAAATTAGTAGCCATAATAAGGTCTTCCTGGTTTGGGTACCTGGGCATTCGGGTTATAGAGGCAATGAAGCGGCGGAACCGTCTGGCCCGGGAGGGTTCAATCAGAGCACTTATCGGGCCGGAGCCGTTCTGTGGCGTCTCAAGATGCCTTAGGAGTGCATCCATCAAGACATGGATGCAGGACGATCAAGGGAATGGTGGGTCAAAACCCCAGGCCAAAGGCAGGCGAAAACGTTTATTCATAGCCACTCGCCCAAGCTAACTGCGGAATTACTCCAATTAGGCCGGGTGGCCATAAGGATAGCAGTTGGCGTTCTCACTGGCCATTGTAGACTTAACAAGCACATGCATCGCATGGGCCTGGGCAACGGATAGCCTGTGTAGGTTTTGTCAGGAAGAAGAGCAGACGGCGCTGCACGTGGTATGTCAGTGCGAGGGGCTGGTATGGCTAAGGTACCGCCTCTTTGGTAAAGAGAAGCTGGTGCCAACAAGCCTCAGCCGGGGCCTACCTAAGTCTTCTAAGGCAAGCAGGACTCGAGAAGGTGCTCTGATGGCAGATGCTCTAATTGACCACCTGGGAGCCCACCCAACTCCACAGTCCGATAAAGGACAGGATCGGGGAAGGGCCTCCAACTAGGGGGGGTGCCACAATAGATCCATGGGGTACCGCGGTGGCGCAGGCTGAAGAGCCAATCCCCCCGTTAGAATCTAATCTAATCTATTTATTTCTAATAATTTTTTTTTGGTTTGTAGAATTGTATAATTAACCACGATAGTACTTTAGAAAAAAACATAACCCCACTCCTCTCCCAAAAACCCCCTTAAATTACTTTACCGGAAGAAATGTTTCATATAAAAGTTGTAGCTTTTAATATATGTGTAGTTCACATTCCAAGTTTAAAGAAAATAGTTAGACTCGTTTTAGAGAAATTAGCAGAAAACTGAAAAACACTTTTCAGTAAAAACGCACTTCCGGTCATCCAATTTTTTTCAAACTCGGAATTTCAACAACATATTTAATTCTAATTAATATAATTTAGATGATAGAAGTTTGTAATAAGCGGCCAGAGGACCCCCGTAACCCTACCCCTATCCCAAAAGTACTTAAATGAATTTTCCCAGAGAAATGTTTCGAATAAAAGTTGTAGCTCTTTGTATGTTTATACAATGTTTCAATAAAATCGTTGGAGCTATTTTGGAGAAAATTGCAAAAAAGTAAAAAGCTCATCAGTAAAATGGTACTTCCGGTTTAGGAATTTTGACGGATAACCTACTGTCGGATCCCATGGTGATATCTAAACGGGAATATCAAGTTTGAACTTTCTACGGCTTTTCGTTTTTGAACTATGCTGTTCACATACATACATACACACACCATTTTCTGTAAACCACTTTTTTGGATTCAGGGGACCTCAAAACGGATATTTCTGGTGAAAACTCAATATCGAAAATTTGACACGATCAAATACTCCCTGTTACTAGGAGTAAGAGAAAGTAAAAAAAATTGTTTCAAACAAACGCGTGCGCGTGCGTGCGTGTGTGTATTCTAACGAAAGATCGGAGGAAACAAAAACTTGATATTCCGATTAAGTATTTATCAACGCTTTTTAACAAAAGCATACTTTCCTGAGGTAATGCCAGAATAGGAGCCAGTGATTAAAGCGTCCATTTGCAAGTTGAAAGGAGCTTCACAATTCTCTGTCCAGCAATATTGAGGACAGTTCGTGTAAAGGACTTGACTTCTTCGCAAAATAACCTCAAAACGCCTATAATAAGAGCAAACCTCTGAGTTCATTTCGATTGCTGGCCTTGACTGCTTAAGTCTTCTCAGGGTCGACATGCACCCCATGTTCAGAGATTATCTGACTTAAATGGTTTACGTATTTCTGCAATAAACTGCACTTACATAGGTTAGGTTTCTATCCGCGTGGTACAGTCTTTTAAAAACTTGTTCCACATAATCCAGATGTTACGTTTCCGCATTTGAGCAAAATATGACGCCATACGAATATGAGCACAATATGGCGCGGCAATGCTTCTAGGGCTGTCTCCATTAACCTCTCAAATGCTTAGAAGGTTGCAAAGTCCAAATGATAACAGTGAATTGCCACAGAGCCCGGCCAGACGTAAATGCCGCCTTTTCCTTGTTGTTTTGTTAGTGCAAACTGTGAATAGCTACTTTTCGAGTGTCGAGGGCTAACACGCCTTACTAAAAGAGTCCAATGCCTTATCTATTCTTAGTAAATGGTATGTATCTTTTCGAGTTACTGTATTTTGTCGCCGATAATCAGCGCAAAAAAGCGTGATACCAACTTTCTTTTTCATTGAAACCAAGGGATTAGCCTGAGAGCTATGTGATTCCTCACCTTATAATGTCTGCTTCCAACGAGTTCCCGACATCAATTTTGTGGTTAACTCGGTTAACCCAAGTTGTTCTTCCGAGGTCCGCGGGACCTGCAGGGATGATATCAGGTCAAATATCGGGTTCAGCAGAAGACGATGTACAGAGTTGTGAATAGTATTTTTCAAGTTAGGCGGCATTTGCATGGTCATCGGGTAGGTTTCGACGAATTCAAAGAGTGAGTTAGTATCAACTCAATTTTAGTACAATTAGTTTCGACGGTTTCCTATGGCCAATTTTTTAAGTGTGTCCGTCTGATAGTACTTTTTCCTCTAGCTAAATCTATCTGAGCTCTATGCTTCTGCAGAAAATTACAACATCGGCTTCCATTGGGAGAAGGAGAATATCTGGGAAAAGGTGTCTCCCGAGTGAAATGTATTTGGTGTAATGTGTTGTATGTTTGTAGTAGCTTGTGTAACACGAGCGGTTTAGTAAAAGAGCTTGTGAGTATATATGTTTAAGAGAAAAGTATTAGTAATAATCAAGAGAGCACCACTGTTTTTAAAATAATTAATTATATTATTCTCTAAAAGAATTTAATCTTTACAATATCACAGTAATATGCTTATAAGTATACTGAAATTAGTTGGAATAAACTCTTATGTTTTAATCTGTCACTGATTCCTAAAGAGTTCTGCTTCGGTGTCTGTTTCAGACTGTCTTGAAGGAATGTCTTCTAATTATTGTTCGTTCAAATTTTCCCGTGTGAGAAGAAGGGGTAGACAATGCTAATAAGGTCATGAACTCTAAAAGACATGGTGGTCTTCTAACTGAATAGTCCCTTTGCAAGGGCACTTTACATTTTTCTTGATATTTTTGATTATTTCAAATTAAATATATTTTTATATTTCTGGCATCCATCACAAGAGCAAAGATTGAAGGAACCTTATTCTAGAATATAGGATTTCTTCCCTGTTGCTGTCCCGTAGTTCATTTAGTTGAAATTTTATGTCACTTCTCATTGAAATAAATTACATTTGCGTTTGCACAAATAGTTGCACTTTTTATTGATCAGTTGTATTAAGAGTAGAAAGTGAGATTAATCCACACTGATTCCAGAACTAATAGCTTTTTCCGCAATATTGGGTCCTTCATAATATTGTGTGGAATGCTGTTAGGTAGAGTACACATTTTGAATCCATAAAAATCACCTTTTTCAACTTTTCCCTTAAAGCAGAGCTTTACACATATTACCAGGCAAATTATAGCTTACCAATGATGAAAAGAAAGTAAAAATTAAAACTGAAAATTTTTATACGGAGATGATATTAAATCTTTGATGAATGGTTTCTTTAAAAAAAAAAAAGAAACTTCTGTTTTAGACGTAATTGGAAACATTGGAAATGAAAACAGAATGTTTTCTCAGTTTATAACTATAACAGTTTACAAAACTCTAAGCTATGCTACCTAATCTGTGATTCCAGACTGTTTTTAACGGTTCAATGATCAGATAAGGACGAAGTTCTACTTTAATCTGGCATCAATCCAACTCTGTTCAGATAATTTTTACAAATAAATGGCAGATTCTTTTATTGTTAAAATCTGATACAATTCTATTCCCTTCTCCCCAACATATTTGTTATAATAATAAAAAAAATGGCACATACTAAAATTGAGATTTTGCATTGTTTTTTAATCATCTAATTTTATTCCATCACACTGCAACCGTTTGGATATTAAAAGCAGACAATTTTAATTCTAGATTTATTATTAAAATGACAGTTAATAATAATTGATCAAAAAATTTAAATGTCCATCTGTTTCTAGATATTTCTATTCTTCAAATAATTGCAATTTTTCTCAAAATTAGACAAAATTGTTTACTCTTTATTTTTTAAATTTTTATATTTATTCTTAAAGATTAATTCAATTTAATCTTAAGGAAACGAGTACATAACCATAATTAAAGCAGCCTATCACAAAAAAAAAACAAATTTCCCATGTTTTCAAGTACTGCGGCCACTACCAACGTTTCAAATGCGCATTAATTTGATAAATTCCTCGTGGTTTCAGAAAAAAAAAAAAAAATCTGATGTAAAACACTCACACAACTTTCTCTTACTCCTGTTCTCAAAATTATAATTGACAAATTTTATAGTTTGCGTACCAAATTTAATGAAATTCGTCGAAAACTGAAAAAACTGTTCAGTAACAGCGCACTTCCGGTTTACTATTTTCTTGAAACTCAGAATTTTGGCCATCTATTTATTTCTAATTAACTTTGTTTGGATGATAGAATTGTATAATCAACTATGAGAGCACTTTAGAGAAAAATATAAACCCCACCAACCCCTTCCCTAAAAGTGCCATAAAATGAATTTTACGAGACAAATGTTTTAAATAAAAGTTATAGATCTTTGTATGTTTAGTTTATATAAGTAGATTTAAGGAAAAAAACGTCGAAGCAATTTTTGAGAAAATCGCGAAAAAGTGAAAAAATTATTTAGTAACGTGGTAAAGCACTTCCGGTTATCCGGCTTTTTTTCAAACTCGGAATTTCAACAACATATTTAATTCTAATTAACATTATTTGGATTATAGAATTGTCTAATAAACTGGAATAGTACTTTAGCTGAAACTTAACTCCTCCCCTCGTTCATAACTGTCCTTAAATGAATTTTTCCAGAGAAATGTTTCAAATAAAAGTTGTAACACTTCGTATGTGTAGTTGATATACCAAGTTCGAAGAAAATCGTCGGAGCCGTTTTTGAGAAAATTGCAAAAAAGTAAACAAAAAAACTAGTAAAGTGGTACTTCCGGTTGAGGAATTTTAACAGATAACGTAGGGCCAGATGCCATGGTGATACCTAAACGGAATATCAAGTTTCAACATTCTACGGTTTTTCATTTTTGAGCTATGCTGTTCACATACATACACACACACACCCACACACAGACCATTTGCTAAAAATCACTTTTTTGGACTCAGTGGACCTCAAAACGGATATTTCCGGTGAAAACTCTATATCGAAAATTTGACACGATTACAATACTTCCTCTTACTAGGAGTAAGAGAAAGTAAAAAAGTATTGACATGTGTACAAAACTCATCTCAAAAAAAGAAAAAGAATTAATAATAACCAAGTATGGTTAAATTTTTTTTCGTACTAAGGAAACTAACCCTAGAAGGGTGGAGTGTAACAGAAACATTACGTTGGTGTAAACTCTCTATACGAACTTAATAAATTTGCTCTGACAATGATAAATACGCATGCTATGACGGATAAAATACCAGACATTGAGCTATTTGTTCATCAAAATCAGCACTAATTTTTTCAAAAATCATGTATTTAGGAATTTCGGATGGTTTCATTATTTTTTAAAGATTTAATATACGACCAGACAAGATTCACATTGTGATGGATTCTGTTTTCAATTTAGAAATTATGTAATAAGAATGACAGCGTTTAGAAAGAGTTTTACATCTTGATCTGAGTGTGCAAAATTCTTTAAGAGATTCCTTGTTTCTTACTTCTTTAAAAACTAAACAGGAAAAGCACTAGGAGTTTGTATCTTAGTGAATAAAACGAATCAAAAGATTTATATACAATATTATAAAATATGTCCACATTTGAGACAAGGATTGGAGGGCAGAAGATTGGCCATATACTCCGATAGTCAGGCAGCCTTGAAGGTACTTTCTTCACACCAAATCTAATCTAATCTAGAAACTCGGGGACTCCATAAAGGAGGTTTAACACTTAGACCTCAACTGGGCCTATTGTGCACCCCGTAAAAACGCCTCTCATGAGCCCTGTATCATTTAAAAAAAGGCCGGGCTAAGGCGAGTGAAGGGGTCAAGGGGCTTCCTCTGGATTGGTGGGGATACCCCAGGGTGAATAGCAGGCTTTACCTCCTATTCATCAGGGCCGTCCGAGCGCAGCATTTAGTAGTACTGCACCCTACAAGAGGTGACCCTGTTTATTACAGAACTCGGCGGACCTAGACCTGGACGTCGATAAAAGTCCCCGACGGAATAGGTGTACCCGTCGGTCATCCAAGGCGGTGTCCCTGGGGGCAGCCTCGGAGATACACCTCCCCCCAAAACAGGGTGTTATGCGTACCGTGCCCATGGAGGTTTGCAGCCGGGGGGTAATACAGGCTGTATTATAACGGTGCCTCTCTGAAACCGGGCCACACCAGGGAGTAATAAATGGCCTTGCTATGTCATGCGGGGCTCTGGCACAGTCGACTCAAGAATTCCCCAGCTCCTCGTGGGACCAGATATGGAAACAACCCAAATAAAACAAGGAGAGAAGAAGAGGAAGAAGAAGAGCCGGAAGACTGGGCGGGCAGGCGCCGCCGTACCATCTCGTGCAGTCCAGAGCATAAAGGAGCTCGCTCCTAGTGAAGTGGATGTGCGGGTGGTTCCTAGCACGAGTGGGATGAGCATTGCTCATCAGGCTGGACATGCACAAGTGGAGAAGCGGGCAGTAGCCGCTGTTGTGCATGCGGAGTATCAGGAGCAAGCTCCCAGGGGTAACGAAGGAACCGCTGGACCTGGTACTGCCAGGGCGAGCTGTGCTTGTCAGGCGGACCAGTTTCAGACGGAGAAGAAGGATGAGGAAGGGAGCAAGAAGGCTCCAGTTCTTCCTCCTGGTGCAGGTAAGATGGCGGAGGCACCGGGAGGGAGAAAGATCCTTAAGTGGAAGAAGAGGGCGCCGCCGCTGCCGCCTCCGGGACAACCGGGAGCGATGGATGACCCCCTGAGAAGAGGTCTCAGTGGGGTAGGCGTCAGATGGTACCTCCGCGCGCTCTCTGAGGGCATGAACCCTCAGGAGGCGAGGGCGGAGGCAGAGAAACATAGGGCACAAGAGAAGGGCAATAGCCCATCTCAACAGGCCCAGGGTAAGAGGGAGAGGTACACTACACCTCCCGAGAAGAGAAGGAGGGTGGCTTCCTCCGATCAAGTTGCACTTGCCGGGCCCTCGGCTGGGCGCCCTATCCCTCGCCAGTCTGGCCCCCAGCTATGCTGGTGCAGTGAAGGTGATGAGGGTGGGCGTGATGCCGAGGGGCTTTCCGGAGAAGGTGCTTAGTGCTGAAGAGCTGTCAGCACTAGAAGAAGCGTTAGATCTTCTAGGATCTACCTTCCAGGATCCTGAGATTCCTCAGGGAGTTAAACCTGGAGAGGGTGCTATAGATGAGCTAGCTCATCTTAGGCACCAGAGGGGGGTACAATAGATCAAGAATGGTCGCCGTACAGAACCCCAGGCAAAAAAAAAAAAAAAAAGGCGAGTGAAATTCTGATCCCGCTTTCGTCTCCAGAATGTGGGTGCCAAATTTCAGGAATCTTCTGTGATTCCATAGTGCACGCACTCTCCAAGAAGGTGAAACGATGTCTCATCCTTTTGGCCGCATTTCCTGCATAGTGGGTCCGCAGAGAGACCCATATTATGCAGATCTTCCTTAGAAGGCAGTACCCTATAACTAGTGGGCAGTAATTCTCCTTAGCTCCACTTTTGTTCTGCCAAGGAGATGATAGTTTGTGGGAATCTTTGAGGTTCATACCAAATAGTCTCAAAACTGGTAGACTGTTGGCCAAATAGTCTCAAAACTGCCCTAACTGAAGTGGGTGCCCGAAATAAGCTGACACTTGTCTGTGTGTCAGGACATTCGGAGTTATCAAGGAATGTGCGGACTCCCTGGCGAGGGCGTGTTCGAAGGATACCTTTATAGGCCCTAAACTCTTTTGCGGGTTACTCAGAAGCCTGATTCAAGCTTCTACAAGGATTGTATAGAAGACCAGCGTCTGTAATGTTGCAGGTTAAATTCTTTACCAAAAGACATTTACTTAAATGTCCAGGGACCAACTGAGCCATAGCCGAATGGACATAAGGCTAACAGTGGGTCTATTAACAGGACATTGTTGGCTGAATGCCCAATCACTAATTGCAGATAACGCGTTATGCCGATTCTGTAAGGTCGAAGAAGAAACCTCGGTACACATCCTTTGTGAATGTGCCGGTCTGATGAGGTTTATTCAACTGGGGCCTAGCAATCCCGAACCCATGAGTCTCATGACGGAGACACTTTTAGCTTTGCTAGGCCTGAAAGAGGGCGAAGCTGAAGGATGTGCTATAATCTTAGGGTCTCCGCAATAGACCTCTTACTGTAGGTTGCAATGGAATGAGGCTTGCCCTCCCCTTTTGTCAATTTAATCAAATCTACAATCAAGGGGATTCAAGAAATAACTTGTTCCAGTCCAAATCAGTGAAGTAAGAATTTAGAGTTTCAAACGTAGACTGCGTAAAATTATGGGAATAACAGGTGTCTGTTACTTCAAATAAATTGATTAGATACAAATGAAAAATATGAAGGATGAAGCGGATCAGTATTATAGAGAAGGGCTGATCTATCGTATTCATAAAAGATAATTGAGGGAATATTAGGGTGAACGAAATCAAGGACTCTCTTGTTAGATGTATTATTAACATAATTAAATTGTATAAAATTATGGGACTGAATAAATTATAATAAAATATTATGTTAAATATGATTAACTGAACTAATAAAATAAGGATCATCTTTAGACCACTGAATATGTAAGTTATAGGTCACCAAGTAAAATAACTTTTCTATCTTTATATAAGTTTTCCAACTTTTCCATTCTATCTTCTATATATTTTTATCTTCTTATTCAGGAAATAGTAAAAATTGAACTTATATAAAAAGTGCAATAGTGAGTTTTGAATCTATTTCATTTTTCAACATTATCAATTCCTCCTTCTACCATTAAATAAATCTTAAATCAACGTCATTTGATGAAATTATTGAAGTTTCAAGCTAGAAAATTTAAAAATGAAGAATAACAGTAAAAATTATTGTTTTGAAAAAATTAATATGCTTTCATGTAAACCAAACTTGTGGAATTCTGTTTTTTTTTTTCCACATATTTCAATAAAAAAGAATAAGTTCCATCACTTTGAATGTTTAAATGTAACACATCACGTCAAAGAATAATTCTGAATAATGCCACATAAAGATATTGCCTTATAATACAGTTTAATAGGAAAGAGAGAAAGTTATTGGAAGAGGTTGCCCACGAACAATGTACCAATGAGACAATGAACAATGTATGTACTACAGCGCCCGCTGTAGCGGTTACGTCGCCCCGTAGTAAAAGATAAATTGCCGCCCCTTATGAATATATATATATATATATTTAAGCAAGTCTATGCATGTTCAAACACATGATGAAGCAGCGATCTGCTCGCGGGCTAATGCTATTCTGTTTAGAGAAGCATATGCATGTTCAAGCATGTTCAAAATTCTGCGTTAATTTTTCAGTAATAGTGTAAATTCTTTTAGCTTTTAGACATAAGCAATATAAATACGCTACGCACTGTAAATTTTTGGCGAACGAAAAAATTGATATGTGAAATTTTCTATTAATTGAATATTTAACGACATCAATATTTTTCTCACACTTATAGCCAAAATGGCGCCCCTAATAGACCGAGGAATATAACGTCATCTCGGAGTATCAGGCGGGCTTCAGAAGGGGCTATTCTTGCGTGGATAACATTTTCTTTCTGGTGAACCTGATACAATTGCAATTGGTCCAACCTAGGAAAAAGGTTTACTGCATGTTTGTTGATTTCCAATCAGTTTTCGACAAAGTTAATAGACAGACTTTGATTTATTACAAGCTCTATTCTGCCGGGATATCGTCCAAATTTGTCAAGAACTTGATTAATTTATACCAAGGAACCAAGCTGCGGTGTGGTCTTGGCAGGGAGTATCTGAACTGTTTAACGTTGGTTGTGGTGTGCGGCAAGGATGCCTCCTGAGCCCTCTTCTTTTTTCGTTGTATCTGAATGACCTACATGAATATCTGCAAGGCGGTATTGTGTTCCATAATTTTACGGTAAAAGCACTTTTTTATGCGGACGTAGGAAGTATATATAATGTACTTTTCAAACTAGAGCTCAACTGACAGACTTTTTTTTTACATTGTCATATTATGCTTGTAGAATTGGTTTCAGTATTTTCTTTTGTATAATATTTTTGCAATAAAACACCTAGAGCGGGCTCTGAGTACATTGCAATGAATAAAACGTTTAAGGCAGGCAAGGAGGAAAAGCTACACAGAAATGAAAAGAATGACACAGAAACCTTCTTTTTTTTCTGGATTTTCTAAGGTGCACGACAGCTACGGCCCTTTGCACCTGTTTCTAATTTGTAAGGACTCATCCGGGATGCACATCCATACCCACCAGTCTAACAATTTCTACAGCAAACCCACAATCTAGGTCTAATCATATTCTTCTACTTCCATATATCACTTATAAAATAAATACCTATACACAAGACACCAGCAAACAACTAAACACATACATATGTACAGCTAGTTTCACAACAAATGAAATAGATGAACCTCCCTAAGATATTCGAAAGTCTTATTGATATTGCCCTCATTGTCTCCTAATACATCTGTAAGACTGGTCGGCAAATTTACTTTTCCCCGCGCGTTTATATATTTCGAACATTGCAATAGAATATGCGGGACCGTTAATGTCGTATTGCAAGCGCTGCATACCGGCTGAGGTTCTCTTCGGAATATGTAGCCGTGGTAGGAATGTTTGTCAACATGGTGTGACCAGAAACCTTTTAGAATGGCTGGGTCAAGACTGCTACACCACATAGACACAGGGAAATTAATAGAAGTATAATCGAGTTTAATTACTTTTGAAGGACAGAAGGATACTGAAGGATTCGTGGATCAGTAGTGGCAGACAAGTTGATGCAAAATTTAAATATATTGGTTACTTAAAAAAAGGAACAGTGTCTGATCTTGTCAAACAAAGCGGTAAGTGGACTGTATTTGATAGGGTGTAGTTCTTAATACGGGGAAACAGAGAATACTAATTCAAATAAGCATGAATAATAGAACGCTTACCTTGCAAGATGTGGACACTGGCTTAACAACGCTCCAAGGAAAGGGATCCCAAAAGGAAAAGATAGTCGACTCCCCCCTCCCCCTGGCCCCAGATACCTTTGTGCACGTAGATGGTGTCCTCCAGTCTAAAAGGCGAGCTGATGAAGGCTAAGTAGGCATAAGTATGTTCCTTTGTATAATGTACCGCACTTAAGCGGGGAACATGCGGTGTAACGAGAATAACGGAAAACTGCGTACCCGTGAAAATGCGGTGTAACGAAAGAGGCGAGAAACGACACGCCCGTATACTTTGCGGGAAACTAACAGAGAGAAAACGACATGCACTTAACATGCGGGGTAGCACCGTGGAAAATATAGAGCACTTCCGTGCGTGTACAAGCGTATAGTAGAAAAGTTTTCGAACAGAACTACTACTAGTAACAGATTCGAGGTGAAACTGGACAAAGCGCAATCGGAAGTTATCGTAATTACGACAACGGCCGAAGGTGACATATGTGTTGCAAAAAGTATACATTGGCGTCAGGAGATTAAACAAACAGTTTTGATTAAATTAATTCTGTGAACAATTTTGAAATAACTTGAATAACGTTGGAGCTGAAGCGCTTGGGTAAATCACAGGTTTAATCCTACAAAGTGTAGGTGTTTCGATATTAGTGTTGTCTATAAGATTCTTGTTAATCAGTAATAGTTAAGAAGTAGTTATTTAGTATCCAAGTAATAATAATCTGTAATGTAAGACTCACCTTCTTGTATGAGGAGGTTTGCCTCCCCCTATAAGGATTACAGTAGAAGATTTTCTTATCAGTACATGAGCGGTAGAAGGAATTGTTGAATATGGCAAGCAGTGAGAGGATTTACTCTTTTAAACTGACAGATTATGTGGTGTAATTCAATAACAGTATTGTGAATGTGTCAGATTTTCAAAATTGAGTTTTCACTGCAAATATACATATGATTTAAGGTTCCCTTAGTACGAAAAAACAAATTTTTACGAATGGCTTGTTATATACGTATATATGTGAAAAAAAATTTCAATCAAGAAAAAAAGGAAGGAAGCACCACACCATTGCCTGTGTCAATAAGGTGTGTCAAAATCCACCAATCGGTGGCTGGTTGATTAATGAATATTTTTTATTTTTCATGATTTCCTCCAAAATGGCTCCAACGATTTTCTTTAAAATTTATCTATACTCTAAAAGGCTTATCACTTTTACTTGAATCATTTATTCAAGGCGGGATGGGTTTTGCTGGAGCTGCAAAGTTAAGCTTCCCACTAAAATGTTCAGTTCTACGATTTTAAGAAACATTAAAAGCATTGCTAGTATCCCATTGAAGAAAATCAGACCAGATGTGCGAATTTTACCGGTTTAGGTAATTTTTTTCAAAAGGCTCCAACAATTTTCTTTGGAATGCTAACTGCACAACTACAAACCTATCACTTTTATTTGAAACGTTTCTTTTCTGAAAACATTGATTTTTAAGCGGGATTTTCCGAGGGAGCTGAAGTGTTAGGTTTTCTCTAAATTGCACAACCATTATTTTCATGGATTTGTTAGTAATCGTGCAGTTTAAATGAAACCACATTCAGGTATGTAATCCTAAAAGTCACGTGCAAGTTATCTAGCTCTCCACCTCCTATATGCGGGTGTCCCATTTAAACGGATCACTTTTGAAATACGGGTGTCCCATTAAATGGGCCAATTTTGGAATACGTAACTCTTAAACGAAGCAAGATATCAAAAAAGTGAACATAACGTTTGTTGAAGTATTCGCGCTCTACTTTATTATGGTGTTAATGTTATTCGATTTTATTGCCTCCTTACACTTTAAATCGGTGATTGAAAGTGGCAAATTTCCTTTTGACCCCCACTTTTCACTACTGTATTTAAAACTACTAAATAAAAATTGAAGAATAATGCCGTTAATTTCACTTCAATATTTCAAACCGTTGCCGAGATATTCAATCATAAAGATTAAATTTTCGACGTTTTTTTTTTCCTATTTCTTTGTTTCATAAACTAAAAGTAAAAGCGGATTTTCTTATTAATTTCTAATAAACAAGAGAATTCAAATGCTGACAACACTTGAAACCTATTTTAAAACCATTAGGGATTTGGAAATCAGGTGAAACATCATAAAAACCAAATAAAAAGAAAAAAATCAAGAGGGCTTAAATCTGGCGATTAGGAAGGCCAGCTTGCCGGTCACAGTATCTCGCTCCAGCGGTTACTGTACATCTCATTCACTTCTCTCGTCGCCACTAAGGCATAGTGGACGGGACAACCATCTTGTTGGAACCACATTCTTATTCTTGTGCTTTCAATGGCACATCCTCCAGCAACTGTTATAACTCTTGGCGAATAAAATCAGCGTATTCTTGCTCATTTAAGGGACCTGGCGGAAAGTATGGGCCAATAGTTTTATCTCCAACCATTCCGCACCAAACATTAACAGAACAGATGTTCAGTAGCCGCTGGATCGGGAGACAGGGACCGGCAAGCTGGCCTTCCAGATCGCCAGATTTAACCCTTCTTGAATTTGGGGGGGGGGGGTATTTCAAAGAAAAAATTTATGTCAGGGAACCAACAACTCCAGAAACACTTAGAGAAGACCTTAATCCAAACCTGCTTAGGAATTCCAGCAGATCTGATACGATTACCAACTTCATCTGTTGGGCAGCGACTGCGCTTGTGCCCTTTAAGCTGAGGAGGTCATTTTGAATAAATAGGACTTTATGATGAGTGCAAAATATACTTTATTATGTCATGGTAACAAACAAACGGAGCAAGTTTTTTTGTTGTTGTTTTTTTTGTTTTTTGAAAGGTCCTTTGCTCCTGAACTATATTAAACAGACACTTTACCTTATAATAAAACCTCCTATATTATTGGAACGAACGATCTACAATAATAATAATAATAATAATAATAATATTATGGCTCTCCGGGATAAATTCTCGACAGACCCAATGGTCTTAAATATATACAAACTATTACAGTTACTAAGTGCATGTGGTCAAGGGGTGACGTTCGCCTGGGTACCAGGTCATATCGGAATATCTGGTAATGAACGGGCGGACGAGGCGGCCAAAAGAGCCGCCTCTACATATACTGAAGATGTCATCCCTGTGCGACCCACTGACATACAAACTTATATGAAATATATTATACATAGAAAATGGCAAGTACAGTGGGATAACACAAATGAAAAGTTAAAAGATATTAAACCACGTGTACGAGGTAATGTAGTCGAGAATTACCCGCGGCATGAATCAGTGATACTGACGAGGCTAAGGATTGGGCACACACGTGCAACACACGGGCACTTCCTTGTTGGTGAAAGAAGACCGAGGTGCTCTCGTTGCCGCGAAAGGCTAATAGTGGCGCACGTGTTGGAAGGGTGTCAGGCATTACGTACTCAGAGAGAAAGAGCGGGCCTGCCACATGACAAGCGCGCTATTTTGCAAGAGGGTTCTCCTTACATAAGGAGGCTATTTAATTATTTAAAAGATATTAATGTATATAGTAGTATTTAGACTAGTAGTCAAGTTAGGTTAAGTAGACTGGGTGAAGGAATATCGAGTACTTCACCCAATTAGGTTAGTTTATTATTTTAAAGGGGAAAGGAATATCGAGTACTTTCCCCTTGTGTGAATGTGCAGTCTGAATGTATTTATTAGCATGAATGTATTTATTGGCGTGAATGTATTTATTAGCTTGAATGTATTTATTGGCGTGAATATATTTATTAGCTTGAATGCATTTATTAGCTTGAATGTATTCGTAGAGTGTATGTATTTATTGGCGAGAAAGTTAGTATGAATGTTTAGTTTAGGCTTTTATCTAGGGGTTGAAAGAAATTTTATAAAAGTATTTCAACCCCATTAGGTTTAGTTCATTTTAGTATTAGTCCATTAGAGGGGTGCCGGAAACTTTGTTAAAAGTACTGCACCACTCATTTAGTTTGTATTACAAATAGCCTCCTTAAGATCGGTTACATAACAATGTTATTACTTATGTGGATAATATGTGTATAATGCAATTTATAGTTAAAAAAGTGTTTTAGTTTTTGCCCAAATCTCCAAATCTAGTTTTAGTAGTCTGAGGGATGGCACAAACAATATTCCACACTCCCCCTCGTCGACAAGCTTGATGATATAAGAGGGGATGTGTGGAAAAGCATTCGACAATCTAGAGACAAGGAGGGTTCCTTGCTAGACAAGGTGTAGTGTGTGGAAGCCACATAGATTAGTATGTGCCATCCCGGCTCGAGTGGCCACAGATCATGAAGGAATACAATTAGGGTGGCGCTAATGACCATAGCAGTCGATGCGCCAAAAAAAAAAATAATAATAATAATAATAAAAACTAACAAAGTAGTATCGTAAACTTTTAATTTCAATTTAACGCTACTTTACTCTTTTATTTTTGCTAAATCATTAGCACTGCCATAAGTACATTATTTTCTTAATTCTGATTGTGTAATATTTAATTTATTCTAGTAATTACATTTATCCAAATAAATACATTCATCCGTATAAAAAATAACTACATCCTTATAAATACATTCATCCTTAAAAAAAGATTAATAATAATAATAATAATTTATAATATACAGTTTACATGAAAAATTCAGAAATATGAAAAAAAAAACAACCTAATAACCCACATTCTCATGATCAGCTGACCGTCTGAGCAGTTGCCATTCTACAAAATGTGTAAGCTGAAACTTACTTCAAAAACAAAAAAGTAAACAGAATACTGATAACAATAGTAAAATAAAAAAAAATGGTACTTCTAGTAAATAAACTAATACTTCATGTTAATGTGAAAGAAAATAACAAAACAAAAACGTAATTAATAAACAAAAATTAATATATACTTCTTGCTCTAAATAACTAGAAATTAAATTCTTGAATCAAGAGGAACCTATACTGCACAGTCATAAGTACATTATTTTCTTAATTCTGACTGTGTAATATTTAATTTATTCTAGTAAGTACATTTACCCATATAAATACATTCATCCGTATAAAAATAACATGGATCCTTATAAATACATTTATCCATTAAAACACAATAACGCTGCTCACATACGTCTATTTATAAGAGAATGGGGTACTCTATATTCCTCATACTCTACTAAGATCCTAAACCTACTTACCTAATTTGTTTGTATCAGTATACAGTCATACCTTGGTTATCGTCGTTAATAATCCGGAAATAATCGGCGAAAATCCGAAACCCACGAAAATTGAGGCAATTATTTCCATATGAACCAATTAATTCGTTCTAGACACTCCATAATACATACAAAAAACACATTTTATAGAGAATAAATATAATGTTTAATGTACTAAAAACAATAAGAAATTAATATATAATGAATATAAAAGACTAATGTAAAGCATAAATAAACACTTTTATTATTGCATTTATTTTTCTGAAGACTCTTCTTGGCGTATGGAAGACGATGCAGATATATATTACTGTTTGGAAGGGGAATCCCCCTCCATAGCGATCCTCTAAAAAACCCTATGGCGCAACAGCCCATGAAGGGCCAAGGCTTGTTAGACGGCTATTTGAATAGGGGGCGTGTGGTAAGCACGCCGCTGTTCCCACGCCGTTTAGTTCCGGCCTTCACTACCTAGGGCGCTACTAACTGTAGCTCCCCACCTTTCATTACGATGCTGGGTCCACACCGACTTTGCCCCGACGGGAATCGAACCCTGAATTCTCACACGAAAGGCGAGTGCGCTAGCCACTAGACCAACGTGTGAGGACCTCCATACCGATCAGGGCAAGAAATTATCATTAAAAAAGTAGCAGACACAGCCTACAACAGCTTTTTATCTGGGTGATTTTTCTTCACTAACCCCTGAACCACTTCTCCAATGGTAAAGATATCCTTAATCTCTGAATAAGCCACATTCTCCTCTTGTCTCTTCCTTCTCATTAGCAGCGAGGTCACGTGAGCTCGCCAACGAAAATCGTGACAATTTTTTTTTTTAATGGAAACAATCGACGGAAATCGAGGTATGCTAAAAATTGCTTACAGAAGTTTCTCACCTGGACTATTGCTCCCTAACCAATATTGAAAACTGGGCAGTAGCAAATTTGAACATGATAATTAAAGTCATTATTATTGTTTGATGAGAACCAATTTAAGTAGAAATAAGTTATATGGAGCTCCTTCATCAGCAGAAATCAGTTATTAATTAAATTACCAAATTTTTTTTTTTTTGCAGATACTTAAACAATAAGATAATAAATTAAATGATGTATATAAATCATAGTTTTGCCAATAATTGCTTACCTTCCATTGTTTCTTCTTATCGATTGCACGTATTACGAATGTCGTTTAACCTTTATACAGTATTTTTGTCAGTTTAATTAATGTCTCTTTCAGTGTTTGGACTCCTGAATCCTAAGAGTGAAGTCTCAAATTAATAAGCAGCAAATTAATATTTAACTTAGTTAAAGGAGAGTACGTATTTCAAGTACTTCAATTACATTTGACTAAAAGTAAATTCAAGTTGGAGTGTAGAATCTACAGTGAAATATTCTGTAGAATCAAATATCCCTTCATTTCTCCCAAGAGGTTGCACATTTTCCTTTGTAAAAAAAAAAAAATCAAATAAGGGAAACAATATAGGAATACTTATCTTACATCCGCAGTAGCAAATATACTTCTAAGAACTCTAGTTTTAAAGTAAAGTTTTTTATTTGCTTACTTTAACCGGATTAAGTTGGTGGTTTTGGTCCATTTCTTTAGATTAGAGATTATAATTCATTCATTTTATTGTTCTATACACACTGCGATAATTGAATTTTTTAAAAAAGAAGACTGCTTAATTGAAACTATGATTTAAGTGAAGCAATAATTATTAAAAAAAAAAGGCAAAATATTTCTAGTGTTATTGGTTGATGTTGTGTTTGTTTGTAGTGTGGTGCGAGCGGTTTTTGAAAGAATGTAAAGATATGAATATGTTTTAAAGAAAGATGTTTAAGAAATAATAAATAAGACACTACTACTTTAAAATAAATAATTTGACTATAATTGAATTTAGATACTTTATAAAATAACAATGACAAGTTAATTGTAATAAATGAAATAAACTTGTAAATGCATAAAAACTCTAGCACTTTATTATTTTTATTAATAGATTAATAGAAAATCTAATAGGGGTGTTTTAAAAAGGTAATGTTATTGTCTTGCACTAACGGTTTCCTATCCTTTTGTCTTGAATAGCATTGACCTCAATCGCTTCACGACTATACTTTTTAAAATCACAATATTTCTATTTTCCAAAAACTAACACAGTTTTCAAAATTATTTCAATTTTTTCCGTTTGCTTCTTCCATTACACATTCATTGATTATTTGAAGTTTACAGTTACTACAGTTACTTACACACCATCATGAAATAAAATATGAACATATCATTTGAAAGAATGAAAGTTAGAAAGATATGCCAGTAAATGGTTAAGTTTAAATACTACCTCACTACAATAAACAAACCTCATGAAGTCTATAATAAAAGATCAAACTGTTACAATTCAATTTTTCTTGATTGCAATTACAAAAGTGTGAATTAGCAATGCAATTTGAAAGTGGTTTAAGTAAAAAAAAAAATCATTATATTGATTTTTCATGATCTAAAACTATTTCTAGAAAAATATTCTAAATTTGAATATCTTCCAGTTTGTTTAGATTGAAAAATATATTTTTCAAACTAAGAATATTTGAGCAGACCGGTAACGATCTGATCGTGGGTTCACAATACCTCTGCACTCATGAAGAAGATATGGGGGACTACAATTTCTCTCCAATTGACAACACGCCACAACTACTTGCCATTACCATTCTGCCGACTCTTCACTCCACTGTATGGTATCGAATTTAGTCTTATGTACGATTAGATTACAAGTAGTGGCTACAATGTCAACATTTGAAAACAAGAATTCATTTTAAGCAGCTAGGTTTTATACAAATCAACTAAGTGAAATAAGAGAGAAATATATCGTAATAAGAATATATTTTAACTTTCTTTTATTTAACCAAAGATATGTTCAGGGCTTCTATGCGAATGTAGCCCTACAGACCAGCCGCCACTAGTCTATTTCTTTTTACAGGCATCACGTCGACTGTTTAAAATAATATTAATTATTCACCTTTAATTTAATTGAAATAAATCTAATGCAGAGTTAAAATTGAGCTTTAGTGAAATAAAGATTAACTAAACACAAGAGAAAAAATTGTGCGCCTTTCCAAATGTGAACTTTGGAAATAAACAATCTCAATTACTATCAGAGACATTTTCCGTGGTAGCCTGCTTCATTTTGTGGTCATCGACCGGTTTCGGGCGTTCGCCCATCTTCAGGATGCGTTTTTTAGACAGTGTGACAACACAGACTCGCACAGAGCTAACTTAGTTTCACACTAACTGAGACATATTTTTAAAAAACTAAACTCCTAAACTAGGTCAAGGGATGTGGCCAGATGGGTGGGAAAACACATGTTTGGGTTGTTAAAGGGCAAATTTTTTTCTTACAGTGGACACAACACGTGGGGGTCTAATCTTTAAACTCTGTTGTTGGAGGGAGACTTACTTTACAATTAACTAACCAAAATATAAAGAATATAAGAAATACACAAAATAAATTTAAATAAAATTAAACAACGATTAAACTAACATTTAAAATTCATTCATTCGTTTAAAATTGAACGATTTTTTTATAATTAAGTTTTTCCAGTTCCAAAGAATTAAGAAATTCCAGTCATTCTTCCACTTTTTCACGCAACCTTCACATCCTCGCAACCATGTATACCTAATTATGTTTTTTTATATAATTAAGTTTTTTATTATGCATCCCACAAACCATATCACATCATCACTCACATACATCATCCAAATACGCACTTTTTTTTTTCCTATATATATCTAAACTAGTAAATTTAAATAAACTAGTAAATTTATATATACCTAGTAGATTTAAAACTAAACCTAAACTTAAAATCTATTTAAGAACTATTTGTTGCGTGTGTAATTGTGTTTCTGTTGCTATTGTGGGAAGAGTGTTCTGAATAATGGTTCACTGGCAAATTTTGTCTGTTCATTTATTAAGTTTTGTGTCTTGCGTTTATATATTTCGAGTTGTTCTACTATGTCAAGTCGTCGTCCATTGTGGCCAGAGTGTATTAGCTTCATCGTGGTCGTTATGTCATCGGGTTTGTGTTTGTTAGTGTTTAGGTGATTGGCGTAATTTGAGTCCACTTTGTTGTATTTGTATGGTAAATCGTGTTCGGTAAATCGTTCCTTGATTTTTCTGCCGGTTCTTCATTTTGTGGTCATCGACCGGTTTCGGGCGTTCGCCCATCTTCAGGATGCAGGATGCGTTTTTTAGACAGTGTGACAACACAGACTCGCACAGAGCAAACTTAGTTTCACACTAACTGAGACGTATTTTTAAAAAACTAAACTCTTAAACTAGGTCAAGGGATGTTGCAGGTAGATATTCGTACTTACGATCAATCCAAATCTAGTAAGATCGTAATACTCGTAATAATTTACATGAAAAGCAAAAATATAGAAAATTTTAGAAAAGCAAATAAAGTGATGAAGCTGGCTACCAGGGAAAATGTCTCTGATGCTTTCCAGCTCTGCGGAACCAACCACCACAACAAATTTCCATTACTAAATATCATATAGCATAAGAAGAACGCAATTTTGATTCTAGTATACTGCTCTTTTTCTTAACTTCATTCAGGATTTCAGCTTTCACTAATACGAACAAAAGCTGCCAATATTAAAAAAAAAAAAAAATTATTAAAAGAAATAATTGCAATAATTTTCAATAGTTGTTAAATAATCCAAGTTGGTCGGAAAAGGAACATCTGTGATGGACCGCTTTCTATTTGAACATTGTAAAGGAATGAGTTACTTGTCAGTTGTTGATTGGAGAAGATTGTTAGCTGACCAATGCGGGTGGGCACTGGTAATCTCTAAGTAGCCCAATAAGTCAAACGGATGAGTTTGTCGCAACTTTCTGATGAGTTTACTTGTCCCTTGTACGTGATTAAGAGCACGTCTTTATAGAATTAGCGCTTTACCACTACAATTAGTTATAAGTTAAACCTATTGCATTATTTCTTCATTTCTTTTTTTTATTTTGAATTTATATTTTATTTTATTATCTAATAAAAGAATAAAGAATTGAAAAAACTAAAAATTGAAATCAATTTTTATGGTATATTTATAAGCTGGTTTTTTACAGAAATGATTATAAATGGTTGGATTTATGTTAGTTCTTATAGTAGACAAACTTATAGTAGTTCAAATTGTTGGTATTAAAGACATAAGGTTTTACCTGAATATTGTCAGTTTGTAAATAACAGACGTAGAGTGCGGCTGTACATACTATAGATTGTACAGTTCCAATCAGAACTTTATTTGCTTTTCTTAAATTTTCTATTTTTTTCGCTTTTCATGTAAATTATTACGAGTATTACGATCTTACTAGATTTGGATTGATCGTAAGTACGAATATCATTATTACGTGCATCATACTCCTCAATGGCATTTTATTCGAAATGTCTCTGGTGATGGCAGCTCGTCACATGACTCAATTGCACAACAAAAGTTTGCCAACCATTTTTGGAAGACTGTTGAGATGCATTATTGCTAATTAATAGGGGTTGATTTTACTTCCATTTCTGCTAGTTTATCTACAGTCCCTAAATTTATCAATATGATCACATATAGGATAACCTTCATTCATGCGCTTTAAGGTCAACATATTAGTGATTATTTTGTTTGTGCATATTTTTATTTTTAACTTAGGCATGATTATGTATGTTTAGTGTATGAAGGGGGTGGGCTACGCGTGTGTCATGTATATAGGTACAAATGGAAATGTATATATGAGTGTTGTTTAATATGTGAAAATATACCTTATTTTAGATGGAAATAGTATTTTATTGTAGGTGTGCATATTTATTTATTTACTCATTTTTTTTTTTTTTATTAAAAATGAATAAATGAATTATATTACAATGGAATGCCAGGTCTGCTGTTGCAAATGAGGGAAGCCTAAAAATCTCTCTACAAAAAGAACAAATTAATATAGCTAATTATAATTAAATTAACTAAAAAATGAGTACAACACTGTTGTTAAATTAACTGGATATATCATGTAAACAGTATTTCTGTTTGGCCTTTGTTAATTAAACAAGCTAAAAAATTAGTTAGCTGGGGGCCAAAGAAGAAACTTTTTATTTGTTAAAAAAGTTTATTCGACGTTTCGGACACATTTGGTGTCCTTCCTCAGGAACTACAAAACAAAAAAATATGGATATCCAGAAAATTGTATGATAAAATTAAAACATATAACAATTTAACAATATTAGAAAGATATGATACCTGGTTAAGGAAGAATGGAGAGTTAAATGTATGAGGAGGTTATTGTTTGGTTGTAGAGTAAGGTATGTTTGCAAGGAAAACAGAGAGGGGAAATTTTTCCCAAGTTGGGAAATGTAAAGAGTGTTAGAAATGAAAAACAACTCAATTAATAATTATAAGAGAAATAAATGAATATGAATAAACTAGAAAATGAGTGGATAGTGTAGAAAGTTGGTATGTGTTGATATGTGAAAATATTGTTGTAAGAAGAGGTAATGACGTCCTTGTCTTTTTTTGACAAGGTGGTTGGAATGGGTGGTTAGGACAGAAGCATTTCGGAAATCAAAGGAGTGGGCAAGGATGAGTGCATGTTTTGTGAGGGCTGTACTGTCAATTTTTTTGTTACCTATGTCTAGTTCATGTTGTCTAAGTCTCTTTCGTAGGTGTTGTTTTGATTCACCAATGTAACATGCGTTATAGTTTGGTGCAGTGCAAAGTATGTTGTAAACAGAGTTCGTTTTGTCATAAGTTTCAATGGGATCTTTGAGTTTAGAGAACAGTTTGCTGAGTTTGTTGGAGGAATAGAGGCCACATTTGAGATTGGGAATGATAGACTTTAGAATATGCATGATTTTTTGGTCTATTTAAACACTGGGCTTCCAACTTTAGTTAAAAAAATAAATAAAGTTAATTAATCAGCAATAGATGTAACTATTTGCTCTCCACAACTGGCCCCATTATTTCCGTTTAGAGGATACCATGGGTTCCAAACATATGTCGACTATGATTGAATTACGGAATAAAGTAATATATACCATACGAAGATAGAACTAGCGTAAATGGAATATTAAAAAAGCAGACTGGGATTCTTTGTCGACAAAGTATGAACGAAAATATAAGTGATTGTGGTTGGTTCCGCAGAGCTGGAAAGCATCAGAGATATTTCCGTGATAACCTGCTTCTTTATGTGGGAGGTCATCGGCCAGTTTTGGGCATTCACCCATTATCAGGATGTTTTTGCCAAAACAGTGTGATAACATAGACTAGCACAGAGCAAATTTAGTTGCTACACGGAAGATATCTCCAAAAAATATAAGATTTACCAATATTTATACAGATTTTATCACTGCTCTAAACTCACCTAGTGAAAATTCTATTCCAAAACATAAAATAGTAAATGGATAATATGCAGAAGCTGGTGGAATGATAAGAGGCAATAGATTAAAAAAAACTAACATTTAAACAGTTATGTACAGATTCCTAATTATGATTTTTTTTATTTAAAGTCTGCAAAAAACATACGGCTTTAACCAAACTAATAATTAATAATTATAAAAAAGCTCAGTGGAGAGAATTTTGCGGAGAAATTAAACTAAAGCACCCCGTTTTGGTGATAATATGATGAAGAAATTTTAAGTTATTATCAAAACCAGTAGTAGGTAATATGCCCCTAGCTCAGGTCGACTGGTACTTCGATTTTATTAATGAATTAGCAATACCTTTCGTTTAA
>JAAEAF010002845.1:0-12085 GCA_011037195.1 Triatoma infestans | reverse complement strand
TAGAATAGAATAGAAGCGGGGGGGGGAGCCTCATTCCACTGCGACCTACAAATCGAGGTCTATTGTGGATCCCCTTACGTTACAGAACAGCCCCCAGCTTTGTCCTCCTAATCAATCCTAGCAAAGCTGAGAGCGGCTCCGTCCTGAAGCTTCCAGCTTCGGGATTGCCCTTCCCAATTGAAGAAGCCTAATCCTCGCCAGGCCGGCGCACTCACAAAGGATGTGCGCCGGGGTCTCCTCCTCTACCTTGCAGAATCGGCATACCGCTCTATTCGCAAGTTGTAGGTGGTGCGTGTCTATTCAGCCTACAATGCCCTGTAAGTAGACCCACAATTAACCTTATATCCCTTCGTTACCCTTATATCCCAGGTGCCACGTTGCCCAGCCCCCACGATGTGGGCGTTAGGGTTGGCTCGCTGCTCCACTGGAATCGCCGAGGCTTTCCATCAGTGAAACAACATTTGGGGGCCATAATGTATCTTATCTCAAATAAATTTTGCAGAGATCCCGAAGAAGGGCACCAATGGTACCCAAAACTTACCAATGGTACACGAACAAAGAATTCTTTTTTTTCTTGAAAAACTCATTGCCATATAAACATCTCATAATTGCAGAAAATATTTAACTGACCATTTATTAGTACTTACAGCCGTAATCAATGCTACCATAGATACAATAGCTAATAGACTGAACATTCCAGTTGAAAACAATACAGCAATATGGAAATCCTCACCAGTTAATAAGAATATCTTTAAAGGAATTAAGAAAAATCATTATTATTTTAAGAAAAGAAAACAAAACATTTATTGGAAAAAAATAAATGAAATAAATAAATGACCTTCAAGATTCCACCATAGAGAATAGAGAAGCATGGCATATGAAATCCAGACACAATACATGAAATAATTGCTGCCGCTAGCATACATTTATCGCTATTTAGTTTTAGCAGATCAATGTATCTAATTTTGAAATCTTCCGCTTCCTGCAATTTTTTTTTTTTTGTAAAGAAAAGAAAAAAGTTTAAATGTAATAATGTAATGTACAAACTCTCAATGTAATAAACAAGATAAGAAGTAATAATAAACAATGGAAACATATTTTATTATTCTAATTTGTTTTGTCCTTTTGTTTGTTAAATTCTAAAATAACTTTATATATATGGAGGAGTGATATAAATCGCTCCGCCTCGCTTATGTTATCAAAATTAGTAATGCAGCCCTTCTATTGAAAATTTTGGGGTTTACACTATTTTATATGAATTTTAATTTCAGATTAGATAAATAAATATAATTTCTTCCCAGTATCCCTATTTTTACTTTGTCTTCTAAAATAATACTCACCACTTCTTCAAACCCCTTCTTATCCTCTAATTTTGACGTTTTTGATCTTATGGACTTTCTACTGCTACTTTTCCTTTTGACGCTGTATCTTTTACTGTTATTAAAGAATAAAAATTTATTAAATTGAAACAAGAATAAATTACTATAAGTATGGTTTATAATTTTAAATATACTTACATTAGTTTTTCTGGTTCTTGGCGACAACTGAAACAATGGGCATTTAAAATTTATTAATAGTTCTAAATTATTTATAATATATTTCTCTTACTGCTGTAAGTAAGTAAGTAAGTACTGCGATCGTGTCAATGTTGAGAAATTTCGAAATACATGTTTTTGAAGTCACCTATGTGGTTAAGTCTGTAAGACATTAAGATTAGTGTGAAAATCCACACACGTGCACCGTCTACAAATAGTTCTTCAATTTTTCGCTTTTTTTTTAACGATTTGCTTTAAACCTGATTTACCGCCTACACATAAATTCACTTCCTGCTATCACTTTTATTAAAGGGGTAACGGGAAACTGCAAGGTTAGCTTGCCACTATTGTGTGACATGAATACAATGTGCGGTTCTACACCTATTGGATAGGATAGGTCTACCAATTTTATAGGAATGCTGTGTTAAGATGCATTGTGAAAAATTCCAAGCTTAAAGAAAATCTTTTGTTCGGAACCACCTATACCGAAAAAATCTATTCCAACGATTTAAAACTTTGAATTCTAACTGCACATATATAAATCTTAGCTTGTTTTAAACATTGTGTCGGCAATACTGGATAAAATCTGGAGTTTTTTCTTCGTAGCATCCTTATTTTTGTTGTTCCTGCTTAGTTTCGGTTTATTGTTTCTTTTCACACATACGTTCCTTTTCTTCAAACTTTGTATATTCTTATTTATATAATGTATTCTTGAAATTTTCTATCGTTCCCCTTATTAAAATATATCTTGACAAGACACAGAACATACTTAACAGCTCTGTTAAAATATTAATCTTCATTACTCTTCAAAACAGGCTATTTATTACACACTATTATCTGCTTTCTAATCATAATTTATACTCATTCCTTTTTGTTATTAAACACGTTCACATACACAATATTTACTTACATTATATCAAACAACGGATAGCGCCGTAAAATGTAAATATAAAAAAGCAATAACTTATCCATAACAATTAAAATGTTTTGTAAATAATGCAGTCGACATTTGGAAATCAATAATACTGGGCACAAAATCATTCCATACTTTAGAAATTCTTGAGATGTCGTTTTGTAAAAAGAAACAACAAAGATGACCCGCGAAGGCAGCAAGTAGCTCCGGACAATCAATATCACTATTCAGTAGCCTCTTAAAAAAAAAATCTAATCAGCTCGCAATCTTCTAACCTCTACGGTAGTAGCAAAGTTAGAGCCAATGAAGGAAAACTTCTTGTTAAAAACTCTTACAAAGCGGGATTGTATGGCCTCAGGTCTAGTGATATCGTTTGCGTACCTACTCCATAATGCTTGTGACAAAAATAATTACCTTATAACCACCGCATACAATGGTGTGTGACAGAAACAATGTTGAAGCCAACTTTCTATAAAAACTTGATAGTTTTATTCTGACGATGGATGAAAATCCGAAATCGGCCAGAAATAACAAAAATAAGCGTACTTCGATGGATAAATTTCAGCTACACCAAGTAGTCATGTACTCAGCTACATTCTTACACCAATTAGTGCACAATGGGCCAGCTGAGATCTAAGTGCTGAACCTCCTAGAGTTTCTAGTTAAACCAATTAGTCCTTCCATTGATCACCTCAACTCATCCCTTGTCCGCGTACTCCTTTCTCTCAGCTAGGAGTCTACGTTTTTCTCTTAGTCTCCTACCTTCCCTTGCCTCGTAAGTAATTTTTGCCAAACTTTTTAGTCCATCCAAAAGCCTAATGTTTTAGTCCAAACCGCCTCAATCTTAGCTCTAAGGCAGTCGTTTGGATAGATTTAACGCCTTGGCTAAGCGTATCTAACATTACTGTCTCTCGTGGGTTTACCTTCTACTCGACGGAGATAGTGGACTTATATATCTTGAACCTGACTTCTATTTACACTTGTTAATGTCCTGGACTCGTTCGAGTTGGTTATGATGGGCCGATTTTTAATCACCACTTTTGTGTTCTTTTAGAGACTTCTCTTTTAGAAAGGAGACACATTTGTTACTTTTAAGAATCTACATGTGAAATGTACACTCGGCATCTATGTATCTTTAGGACAATTAAACTTTTAATAAAAGTTCTATGAGAGTGTTTAACATCAGCCTTTTTTCTTGTATTTTACAGTTACTTACCTAGGTGCATCGTCTGTAGCTTTACTTTGATTGAGTACCAAACTGTAATAGACACCTTTCAACTGCATTAGTTCATCATGTGTACCACTTTCAACAATTCTTCCTTTCTGTAAAGTACAATAAATATCATTAGTAATAGGAGCATTATGCAATGAATTTTCGGTAAAAATTAACATCAGTAAAATATTAACTGATCATTCAACTAACCCGCATTGCACAAATAAGATTGGCATTTTTTACTGTAGACAATCTGTGTGCTATAATTACAGTTGTACGTCCTGTCATTGCATTGTCTAGTGCAGCTTGTACGGTAGCTTCACTTTGTGCATCCAGTGCTGATGTAGCTTCATCCAGCAACAATATCCTAGGATTACTGACCAATGCCCTGGCAATGGCTATTCTCTGTTTCTGACCGCCAGATAGTTGGACACCTCGCTCGCCGACGATGGTGTTATAACCCTTGAAATGCATTAGCAACTTATGAGAAATTCACCTATTTTTACAACTAAATTCCAAGGCAATCTAACAACCTGTAAAAACTGTTACAGCTTATTGCAATGTACAGCTTATTTATATGTTAAAACACGCGTTCTCTTGGTCTGTAAATCATTTTCTGACTACTTTAGTTATTAAATTTTCTTTTCAGTGTTCAGCTCACCTCTGGCATATTTTGAATGAAATGATCCGCATTTGCAAGCTTCGCTGCCGCTCTGATTTCAAAGTCTGAAGCTTCTGCATTGCCATATCTTATATTTTCCTCAATGGTAACATCAAACAGTACAGGCTCTTGAGATACAACACCAAGATTTCGCCTTAAAGAGCCAACGTTCATATCTTTGATATTTACGTTGTCTATAAGAATCTGATTGGAGAAAAAACACATAAACATTAAAAATATTTCATAGATTATTCAATTGACAAGATCAGTAAAGAAATCTTTTTACAGACTCAATTTCAGAGTTGTTCTGAAGATTGCAAAATAACTTGCAATGGTTGTTGCTTTTTCTGGAACAGTATTTTTGTAAAAAAAAATAATAATAATAGGTGAAATAAATAGAAAATGTTTTCTTGTGCGGATGGGAAGATTTTTCTTTGGATACGTTAAACTAGTAAAGTAAAAGTGTCATTTTTACACATTCTTGCAATTGAACGAGTGTTTTACCATCACAATTCTCTTGTATAAATTGCAATATTTATTCGACAACATCTAAGGTTACTTAAAAAAATAATTGAAAAATCTATGTATTTATTTTTGTAAACAAGTAGTAGAGAATGGTATCTACTGAAAAGAGGGAAGGTTTCATTCAGATTGGTTCTAGAAGGTTAAGTTACTGTTAAACAATAGTGCTTTAAAAAAAACACACTATTGATATCTAATTTGTTGTAATAACGACATTAAAGTGCTTAATTAAAAAAAAAAAATCTACATAATTGAATAATATAAAAGTATTTGTTGACCGTAGATGAATTATGTTATGAAGAAATTATGTTATGGTGAGGATCGATCAAGAAAGAAACATTCAATTATGCCAACGTTTCGACAGAGTATTCTGTCTTTATCAAGACTTTAATATATAGATAGCCGTGAAGATGTGGAGGAAGAAATTTTTAAACATACACATTTGTTATATCGCAGAAACATAAAAAAAGAAAATTAAAAGTTACTAGCTGCTTGCCCTAAATCTTCTACAGAAAAAATGATTTTGTTTGTAGATGCTTGTAGCTTTCTTTTAGGTGTTTGTAGCAGAAAATCATTTTTTCTGTAGATGATTTAAGAATTCATAAGTAACATATATAATAAAATTCATAAGAAATACTTTTCTCAATAAATTTAATTTAAGAATAATAAATTCATATTTTGATAATTATGAAGTCTAGTGCGGTCACTAGCCATTATTAAAATCATTCTCTCCAACTATTAATACTGCTTATTTTCGTAATTAATTTTCATTTTATTTCTTAATTTATGTATATATCTTTTTCACGTTTACACAACAATCATTAATTTATTTATTTCATTTATGAATTATATATTTCATTGCTTTAATTTGAATTTATATTCCATTATATTGAATTTGAATTTATATCCAGAATCTGACAACCATTTAGCAAGAATTAACGATTAATGTTCATTTACATTGGATAGTATTTCTTCTCGTTAATTGCTACATTATATTTTTTAATCAACTTCGTTTGTGTGTAACAATTTTAGGCTTAGAAGAACTTGTGAGTGTAGAGTTTTGCATATAGAGTGCAGTGTTAGCCATATTGTACTCTTTATACTTAATTGTTATATATATATATAATTAATAACAGAAACATTAAAAAATAAATTAATACTTTTCCACAAAGAGGATCATAAAATCTTAACAGCAGATTTATGATTGTGCTCTTGCCCGATCCGCTAGCTCCTACTAGAGCAACTATCTGGCCTGGTTGGATCACGACGTCCAATCCACTTAAAACCTAAATCACATGATTCAGTTACAACTTTGATATCTAAAAAAATATCAGCGATTGAAAAAGAAAAAACAGCATTGATAAAAAAAAAAATACTTACCATAACTTCAGATCTTGATGGATAACAAAAATATACATTATTAAATTCAATTTTTCCATCAATTTTATCTAAAACTTGACCCTCATTTGAGTATGGATCAATTTTTGGCACATTATCTATAATACCAAAAACATTACTGGCAGCACCAAAAGCATTACTGACTTCAGACAATAATGGCAGGGAATTTCCAATGCCAAATGCACCAGTTATAATGCTCATAAAGACCTAGCGAAAAAAATATAAAAAAATGAATGGGAGAAATATGTTACGTTAAAAACTTTTCTTTGTTTTATTTTTGACATGATATTTACTGTAAATATTTTGCCAGGTGTGATCTCATCCAGAAGATAAAGGTCAGAACCGTACCATAGTCCAAAGCCGTACATAAAATATAAAAATCCTATTGATACGCCAAGTGCGCATGACAGAAAATAGTATCGTTTAATTGTCGCATTTCTTCCTTCAATCAGTGCAACTTCAAATCTGCCAGGGAAATCAAGAATCAATGAAATCAAGAATTAAAATTTTATTGATAAATGTCAACAATTGAAAATGGTATTTACCTGTTAATCTCCTCTTTTTGCATACCGAACGCTGTTACAGTTCTAATGCTGGTCATAATTTCAGATGCAATTCCTCCAGCAATACCATAACGTAATTGCTCTCTAATTGAGCTTTCCTGGCTTATCTAGAAAAGATTGTTTGTATTTAATTTATTGTATTTTGCTAAATACTAGCGCTTCAGCTAAAAGAAAGCGGAGGGTTTTTCTTGCGATCAGAAAAAGTGTCCAATTCCTACCGAGTTTTTGCACAATCCTTTTGATCAAAATTTTTGTCCCAACACTTGTAGAGGTTATCCTTAGAACAGCTGAGAGGTTTGGGAAGGATGCTTTTGGAAACCAGGAAGTGAAAGACCCTATTGGCCCGCCTGCCTCTTCTCGTACTTCTCTTGACTTAGGCTGGTTAGGAAATTAAGTCAAGAGAATTGACACCAGTCTAAAATTAAAATGACGAGGTCGTAAAATTTCTTACATTTTGGTGACGGTATCCGTTAGTCAGGCCGCTATTAAAGCAATGTATTAGTGAGTTTGGAAAATAGAATGGCAGGATCATGTTGGCAAAGATTCTGGAGCAACACTCTCTTTATGGGCTGTAATTCTGTTGCGTAAAAAATGACCAGTTATTCCAAGAAGAACTCAGAAATGAGGAGAAAGCTAAGAGCGTATTGCTATGGAGAACCTTTCCAGGCCTAAGCCAGGATTAGAAACTTTTAGGCAGCTAAAAGACCGAAAGAGCTCTTGAGACGATCATCAGTCTATGCAAAAATAGACTAATGGGATTCCTCACGGTAACTTGTTTTCTGAAGAAGCTGGACCTAGAAGATATTCTGAACCTGCAGATTCTGGTTTTGATAAAGCAATACACAAGCAAATGATGGACTGCGACGCTATCATTCAGAGAATGTGAAGAACGTTGGATATATAAACGGGTGTTCGGAGGAGAAGATTTCGTCCTTCCAGATTTCAAAATTTCTAAGAGGAAACGGCCTAATAGGCTGCTTTTAAGATTGTAGAAGAGTTAACTTCTTCTGACATCAGTTGCTTTATGAAACAGATTATGTTCTAGTAAATAACTTTCATGTTAAAAAAAAAAAAACAAGTTGCCAATAAGTAAAAGATAGAATGTATACCCAAAGAGAGGGCGAAGGAAGTGTCAGAATCATGAGCTAAGCAACCGGGCTTTTGGGGAAACCGCCCGCTTCCGAAAAAAAAATGTTGGGTTTTTGGCCAAGGTTTGGAACCTTTTGAATTGTTGCTCCATGATTTATTTTTATTTTGTAAAATCATTTAAGTGATCCAGTCTGTTATTGGAGCGCTATTACTGTCCAAAATAAAAATGTGGCTAGAGCATCCAAGCTAAACTATGAATTTAAAATCAAACTATAGTATTTACTTTGGCATTTATCCCTGAAGCGATCAGAATCACTGGTCCACCTATAAGTATAACCAAGGAAAGTCTCCAGGAGGTGATGAAACCAATGACCATGCCGGCGATGAACGTTGTAAAAGCTTGACTTATCAGAGGGACTTTACTTCCAAGCCCGTCACGCATTCTTTCCATATCGCTGAAATAAAATTTATTGTAAAACTATTTATTATTTTTAATACAAACTGCAAAAATTAAAAAAAAAGTAGAAATAAACGAACAAATCCAATTATTTAGATAAGTTTGAAGAAATCTTACTCAGTGAGCTTCATTGTAAGATCCCCATCTTGGCTTTCATCGTACCAAGCTAGATCTTGTCTCAGTGTCTGGGCGAAATATATTTGTCTCAATTTACAAATTTGATTAGCACAAGCAGTTTCCCAAGTGCATGCCTAAGAAAAAGTATAAAAATTCTAAGTTTCTTTTGGCGGAAGTTACAACAATAAGTTTCTACTTTATTGCAGAAATGAATTATCTATAAGGAATGATCTTAAATTAAGGATCTTAAATTTCTAATCTTTTATTGAACTTCGAATTGTGCTTTTATTTTTAAGCCCTAAAGTTTAGCGGAAAATTAAGTATTAAAATTCAAAATAACATGCGTCGTAACTCGATATTATGTAGAGAAAGAATCATAAATTTTGAATGTACGGAGAGAAATTGATTGGTATGTATCTGATTGAATGATTTCTAATCGAGACTAAAATTGGGTGGCGGGGAAAGCTAGAATGCTATTAGTTATTTTATTGTTTTCTCTTCTGCGGCTCTTTTAGAATATACAAGTTTTGAACAAATGACGATGTTTCGATTTTTTGTATTTAATAGAATTAGGGACAAAAAAAAAAAAATATAAATTATCTATAATAAATAAAAGCCAATTTTTTTTTACCTGTATTAAAGCTGAGGTAAACATTACCAGTCCGATATAAACGAAATATATACTAAATCGATCTACGACATCGAAGAAGTAATTTTCTGTTATGAAATCAAGTGGTAACCTTTAAAAACAAAAAATAATAAAATTATTAAAATAAGAATATAATATTTGGAATTTAGTCTTTTATTTCTTTATTAAAATATTTTACCCATCCTCAGTTTTTGAAGTGGTTATTGGACTGTACGAAGCAAAGTATGACATGTCCAATGTAAGATTAGACTTATATCTGGGGTCATCTCTCTGAAAATTAGAACTTTTGTATTATATTCTGCTTGTTTTTCACTTGGATGAATAAAACATGGTTAGTCAGAGGAATCTCTTAAAGGGGAATGGAATAGCTGGAATCAGGAAATGGAATCATCATGGATCTAGACGTACCTTCAGGAATATCAAAGCCATTAATACTAATATATTCGCAAATACTCCTCACCCTCTGAGAGACTGTAGGCGAACTCAACGACCTGAGTAGCAATAGTAGACATGGTCGGATAAGATCACAATTCGAGTCACGGCCGAGTCCTTCTTTTATATCTATATAAACACTCGTTACAACAGCGTGGACTTAATGACATTTCTTAGGCGAATGAGTATTCTCCAGAAATGAATACTACTTGGAATCGTTTCGGAAAAAGATGGAAGAAATTACCAAGTTTTGGTAGAAGTGCTCTGAAATGATTGGGATCATTACAATAGATATAGGCAAGCAAGAAGATCCTTGCAATCTCGTCCACGTAATCGTAAGAGTCGACTTAAGGATTACGCTCCCCATGGTGAGGTCCCTACATCTCGCTATACTTTCTCGTTTGCACACTTTCGATAGAAAGTACAAAATTTCACTCTATGATATCCTTTATTTCATTCTCTGAGAGCGATGCAGCATCTTGAGGACCTTCTTCTAAAAGAGGAAGCGAAACAATCTATCCAAATTCCAATTCCACTCTACAATCTTCCTTGTGAATACGATGTCTTTTTTTATCTTTGACCTTGGAGATGTTAACTATAATTCCTTGCCTTCTTACTTTTTTCTACCCTATTTCATTTCATATTTAGGCGAGCAGGCGAAGTTCCAAGACTGAACCACTTGTGAGGCCATTGAAAATTGGCTTATAATAGAAAGCATTCCTCACCAACACTCTTGGGGCAGTGTGTTGAGTCTAAGGCATTTCAAGTTACTTGCTCGTGTACATTGAATCAGTTTTGGTAAGAAAGAGTGTGAGCGAGAGGGGATATCTGCCTGGTGGAAAGGATTTGCCTCCAAAAATAGCACAATGTGGGCTTGCAGTAGATTCATTGTGTGGGATTTTTAACGATTTTTTTTTTTTTTAATGAGTTTGGTGCAGGATATTGTGTGCCGTATTTGGAAACTATGATATCTCGTAGGGACTGTTTTTTTCAAAATGCTAAACTAGTTTCCTCTGATCGACCCACTATAACTATGCATACGGTCAGGGAAGTTCGTTTTGAATTTTTTGGGAGGGTCATCTTCAGCAAGGAGGGTTACAACATTTCGAGAGGGAGCGAGAGAAAGCAAAAGCCTATTGATAATCTAATCCATGTCCTTTCCTTCAGGCAGGGGTTTTTAATCTCCCGCAGGTCTCCCGCAAGTGTTAATTAGCAAGTGTTAACTTCTTCCTTTTCTCTTTTTCCTATCCATTACTGGACAAAAGGAGCTTGCGATTGAATGTTAATGGGGCAGGGCTAATGTAAGTGCATTTTGGAGAATACCAACAAATGTCAATGAGCTTATGAGGTTTAAATGCGTCTGTTTTCCTTGGTAGGTTCTATGTTCCAAAAACAACAGAAAAAGTGTGTAATAGATCATCTCCTACATTCCAGTAGTTGTCGCTTGATAGCCGACAACTAATATACTTACGTCTATTTATACTATTGGTTTAGGCTTGTAAGCGACAAAAACTGTACAGGCTTAAATAATGCCGAAGATGATTGATTAATTAAATAGAAACTCACATATTTCTCTTGACTGATGAATATGTTTGCTAGTCCTCCGAAAAACAAAGCCATTGTTGGTAACATAATGCCATGGCATACTGATGCAATCAGACCAATAATCATCAGGATTAGGTCTGGAATATCTGCATATCTATACTGTGGTAATAATAGAAAACAATAATAATGAAAATAACTGAATGAAAAATATTGGCAATGATCATTTGAAGTCACACAAAACACAATGATAGTTAGAAAGAGATCATCATATATCAGAAGGGATTAAAATTTACAAGCTAAAGTTGAAAGAGTTCTCTGGTATATGATGATGAAACTTACAGAAGTAATATTACTTCATCAAGAAGTAATTCTAATAAATCCAGGTCATATGGAAATTTTTGGGAATGAGGAGATGGATAGGTTTCTAAAATCAGGCATTCCTTTCCTTTTATTGGTCCTGAGCCTGCTGTTGGTGTATCTTTAGATAGCAAGCATCTTTAGATGTCAAGCTTCCAGTCATAGATAGTTTCACAGCATTCATCCCTACGGATGAGCACAGTGGGTTTTCGGCAGTCTTTGATACTCATTTGGGGGGCCGGAAACAACAGAGTTGTTAGTGAGATGTTGTTGTGTTTATCAAGGACCTCTTCAAGGATTCCTTATGGGGCTCATGCCAGAACCTTTCTGTAGAGTTTGAGAAAAAGAGGAAGAAACCCCTAACTATCTTATGAGAGATTGTTTGGATTGTGAGGAAATTAATTAGGTTCAGGATCTTTGGTCGGAATAAGTTGTCTGTGGAAGAGTTTAGACTATTTCTCTTTAAGGTTATGGTCCGGATTTGTTCGGACTGCGGTGAATCTTGGATGGGTAAGACCAGGGTCTGGATTTTTGTTCTGGACTTTGTGGCAGCTATATGTGCTCAGTAGGGCCTTTGGATAGCGCAGGATTTGGTCCCTCCCTACAAGTGAATAGTATAATAATAATTCTAATT